>MRZZ01000797.1:0-10022 GCA_002025285.1 Acanthamoeba comandoni | reverse complement strand
GACCCAAAATGCTGATGCCCAAACAGTTCATTCCAGGGGCTGGCAATGGCAAAGCTAACGCCTTCTCATGGGGCACCTTCGAGAACCACACATACTTGGTATCTTTTCAAATGCAAATTGGGGGGGGGGGGAGAACACAATTGCTAAACACATCTTTGATTGAAATAGGCGTATGGGACTGAGGACACTGTTATTATCCTTTCCGCCTCCCTTGTTGTGGTGCAGCTGCTTCAAGGCTTCATGCACAAGATTCGTGCCATACGCTGGTCCCCTCGCTCTGGAAGAGTTTGTCCCAATGTTCCTTAGGTGTTTTTTTTTATTATTATTTAATTAACACTTGCATGTGCTGATGTGATGCAGTTGGCAGTGGGGTGCGGTATGAGCGTGTATGTTTATGACGCCCACATTATTAACAACGACTCTTTGCCAAGAGTACTCTTAACGCTTACTCCTCATTTTGCAAAATGCCCTATATCACCTTATCACCTCTTCACTCATTCACATTTGTAGTGGCAGCTCGCACTAACACTGCATCATGATTTCGAAGTCCGAGCGCTGGCCTGGTCTCCGTTTGGTATCATGATCATAATATACTGACCCCAATTTTTATTTTCAGCAAAACTTGGCCTTATTTTCTTTCACTACAATTAGAAGATACTGTGCTTGTGTGTGGATCTTCCTTGGCGCTGTGGGATTTCTCCCAGCTAGCAACGGTGGACAAGAAGATGAAGAAGCAACATCCGCACTCCCTTAACCCACATCAGGTACTGCCTACCATGTGGAGCCTGGCCTTGGCCAATTTCCTTTTTACAACTCTTCCTTTTGCATGCATGCATGTATGCTTCTTGATTGGGGTGGAGAAGGCGGAGGAGTGCATTTGGCAGGGCGAAGTGATGACTGAAGTGCAGCTCTGCAGTTTCTCCGCTGACGGCCGTTACTTTGCAACAGCAGGCCGTTACGACCGCCTCATTAAGATATGGTACCCGGTAGTTTCATCACCTGCCTCTGGTGCCAGTGGTACGTTTTCAAGTAGTGTGGTAACAATTTAGCATATGACTAATAGTGTGCTCCTTTATGTAAAAGGCAAGCTTAGCTATCGCAGCATATACCTTCCTCATCCGCGCTCGATTGTGAGCCTCTCCTGGCGGCGACCTTCCAGCCAGATTGGTATTTTAAATAGGGGCAAGTGATGAAAATTGATATTTCAAACAATGGTAACGCTGTGTCTATTTTTTTAGGTGATAATGTGCATATGCTCTTGACGATGGGCCGTGACAGTATTGCTCGAATTTGGGTGCAGACGACAACTGCTGGCCCCAGTCCTCAGTTCGCTCTCGCTGCAGTCCTGCAGGTTTCCTTATCAGCTAGTTCCATATCTACTATTAGTTGTTTCTGAACATCATATCAATAGAGAGTGTTTTTTTTTTTAACTTCTTGTTCTCTTGTAACCTTCTCTTTTGGGCACTCGTCTATCATCGGCGCTTAAGGCTCCTGTCCACACAGCAATTGAATGGATGACATGTATGGGACAATATACAGAAACAAGTGGCCACATAGACATGTCAGCTGAATTCCTACCCAAAGAAGATACAGACAAGGATGACCCAAAAAGCAACCCATTGCCACAGGATGAACAAGTCCATCAACAGAAGTCCCCTGAGGACTTGCCTCCAGCATTATCACGCCACTCACGATCATCTTCGTGTATGTCCCCTTCTTATGAACTGGTTTTCAAACAATTTTTTGCTAACCTTGCTGTTTCCAATGAAACCCCAGTGCAAAAGGAAGAAAATGAATACATTTGCGGCGTGCCTATGGATGGTACGCTGATCATATGGCGCCTCAGAATCGCTCCTGGACAACCTCCAAAGGCCACCCTATGGATGCAGCTTGTGCGTGCACTCCGATCACTCTTCATGTTTCGCTGAGATAGTGGCAGTGCTAATATTTCCTTTTGAACAGGGTCTCGGATTGAACCGCGTGGGAGAAAGTATCAGCAGAGTTTGGCCCGTATGCGATAACTTTGTTACACATGATGGCAGTCATGCTCAACCTTTAGTTAACTCCTCAGCTGTAATGTGTTCCTCCCAAATTTGCGTTGATGATTTCTCACATTTGTCCGCAAACATGAGCAGGTCTATCGCTACCCAAGCCACATGTCTCTTTATCTGTATTCAACCAGCGGCGCCGTAGCATCCCATGACTTTGATATCATCGGGCCTACAAATATTAGGTTCATATCTGATTAACTGAAGCTGTGTAGCTATGTTTACTGTCGTTCCTTAACTATTGCACACAAACAGGGTATCACAACGGGCCGTGTGGCGATGTGGGGGCCACAGGGGAAGGGTGTCAGCGGTGGCTTTCCATAGGCGTGCACCATTGGTAGCATCGTTAGACACACGCGGTCACGTAATTCTCTGGCGTCTTGCTTCTGCTTCCATCGCAGACCCAGCGTTTGTTCTCACCGATATCGCTTCATTGCCCAACGCCCAAAACACTGCACTAGCTTGGCTACCCGATGGTAAAAGGCATCCAATTTCACACACTAATTATTTTCTCTGTTTATGTTGGAACATCATGCTTATGTTTTATTTATTTTTATTTTGGCACTGGCTCAACCAGACCCTCTGTTGTTGGTAAGCACCTCGAATGGAGTAGAGCTGTTTAAGGTGACCATACCCAAATACGACAAACTAGATAGTGTTTCCACTGTAGAGGAAGAATCAGAGTTTGATCAGCAGCTCGAAGAGGAAAAGGGAACGGGGCTTAGTCAAGTAAATCCCCTCGCCATTCGGCTGGCTACCTTACAGGGATCTGCGGAATTGGAACCCATGATAGGGCTCCATGTGATTCCGGCAGGAATTGGACAGCACACTGTGCTTGGCATCACTAAGGATGGAATTCATTGCTGGCGTGCGGAGATTGTGGGCATAGATACTAACAAAGATGAGCCAATAGATGGTACAGTTGTAACATCTATGTTGCTAAAAACTGTACGGACGATAGAGCGAATCACATGTAGTGCAGTCATTAACCCTGACAACATTTTGAGTGATACACCACTGTTTGGATTGCTGACTGGCCATGCAGACGGCTCCGTTACATTGTGGAAACATGACTTGTCATCCCAGACTCGAATAGAGGCCTTCAGCATGGCAACTCCCGTGCGCGAGGTGCGGTGGGCAACGCCGGGTCGCTTCTCTGCTGTTTCAAGGGATGGCGAGCTTGTCATCTGGGAAGCTCTTTCAACGACTGGCTCTGATACTGCTTTCCAGTTCAGACTCGACGCTAGCCTTCCAGGTCACGGGCCTTCCCCTTCTCTCTTTTCAGATTGGCTCTTGCTGGGCAATGGTGGTTTGCTGTTGGTGGTCGCCAGGGGCAAAGATTGTCGAATCTACCAACAAGCACACCCAAAGTCAATTCACTCTCAATTCAGCAGCAGCTGGGAGGAGTTGCCGCTAGTGCTAGGAGCCGATGTCTGTAAAGAGGATCCCCCCCATAGCGGTCTCTGGTGGAGGCATGATGGCACTCTGATTGTCGCTGGAAGACGCAGCATGCGTGTCTATACCAAATGGGCACAAAATCAAACGAAGAGTCAGGTATTAAACAAACCTTGCAGTTTAAAAATTCTCAGAAAGTTAACGTATTTATTTTCTTAAGCAGGCCCCAGTAGACTTGTTGCAGCACTCACAGAGGGTGCACAGTTCACTTCCTTCATATCATCCGCGAGTGCTGATGGAGTACCTGACCGCTGGCCGATTTGAGGAACCAGCTCGCATTCTTCTACATCTCCTACACTCCCTCCAACGCATGGGGCGGTTTCCTTCCGCTTCTGATCCCCCCATTGTAATACCAGATCTTCCGGTTTCTTCCTTTCTCTCTTCTACAACGCCTATTGTACCGTAAGCATTTCTCTTATTGTAGTATAGTAGACCCACTACACTCATTCTCATGCTCATTCTGTTCTTTTCGCACAGGCAAAAAAACCAAGAAGATATTTATAGTTTCTTGGATAGAAGGGATGTAGAAGAAACAGAAGAGCAAAGAAACAAACAACAGTTTACAGAAGGGCGAGCAGCAGAGTTAAGCGAAATACTTACCAGAGTCAAATTGGTACAAATATCTGGTCCAGAGCAAATGCAACTGCTGGCCATTATCGATACTCTGCCGAAGCATTTCTCTCACGCACAGGACTTGGATCCCTACGCAATCAGGTTCTTTTTCTCCGTAGCAAACAGCATAAGCGCAGATTTCATTTTTCTAAATACTTTGCTTGTGCCCAGGTTTATGCTGTCACAGAAAATAAAAGCCTTCAGCCGCTCATATGCTAGCGGACCCACAGCTGCTTCAGCAGCTGCATCAACTCTTGGACCTGCTGATTGGATCTGGGCGTTCCATTCCGATGCACAGGACACACTTGTACAAACTTTCCTTTGGAGAGCAAAGTTTTATACGCCCTTGCTAACATACCTGTGTCACTTTGTTCAAGCTGATGAGTTGCGTGGGGGATAAGCCAACATGGGGGGCACTGAGAGACTCCGGTGCAGGGATTTGGCTGCGCAACCCTACTCTGATTAAGAGCCTTACAGAAAAGCTGGCCAAGAATGCCTTCCTGGAGAAACGTGATCCCACAGATTGTGCCCTTTGGTACCTGGCTCTAGATAAGAAGACTGCCCTAATCGCCTTCTTCAAGGCAGTGAAGGACACTCGTATGATAGAGTTCTTCTCACGAGACTTTAGCAAGGAAGAATGGAGTAAAGCAGCCCTTAAAAATGCATATGTCTTGCTTGGAAAACGAAGGTTAGAAATCATTTTAAGTTGGATGCACATTTATCCTGTGAGTCCTTATCTATTGAATTTATGAGCGCAGGTACGAACTGGCAATTGCATTCTTTCTTTTAGCTGGGAAGGATAATTTAAAGTCTGCGGTGAACGTTTGCTTAAAGCAACTAGAGGACTACCAGCTGGCGCTATGGCTCGCTCGCCTAGTTCAAGGCGAAAATGGTAAACCAATACGTATTGTTGTGAACTGCACTCCATTGAAAATAGCCACATTCAATAACTGTTTTCAATGTATCAACAGGGAGTGTGTTCCAGAAAATTTTGGAAGAGCACGTACTTCCGCTTGCACGTAGCCAGAGGAATGTTTGGCTAGAAAGTATAGCCCTCTGGCTTCTGAAACGCTATGCTGATGCTCTATCTGCCCTTGCCCAAACTTTACAGAACTCTGGAAAGCCCCTCGCTTCTCCAGTGGCATCAGGATCTCTCCCTAACTCAGCTTCAAACCAAGACATATCTTCCAGTAATGTTCCAAATGTCACACGGCGCAGAATGATATCCAATGTCGCCAGCATAGCGACATCATCCCTCGCTTCAAGTGGGGATTCACGGTCGACACGAGCGGAAGATGAATGTCCAGCACTGACCAGGCTCATTCCAGGACGAGATGATATTGGAAGTGCTGGACTCGTATTGCATCTGTACAGGCTGCTAGGAAGCCACCCACAGCTGCGCCTCGCATTCCGCGACTCGACTAATCAAAATGACAGCAATATCGATGATAAAGCGGTAAAGGGTCTTATGGGCAAGGCCCTTTATTGCTATCTTCACTCAGGACTGGCTCTCCACGCTCTTCCCTTGCTTGCTTGCCCGCCCTCATCTTCGGAAGGATTCCTCAGTGACGGTACCAACTGCCTCTTCAATGAACTAATCATGCACACGATACTAAGCCTGCTATCGAAGGTACTTCACTTATTCAGTTTAAATTTCTATTTCAAGTATAATGTAATCAAATTTTTGTTTTAGGGGGTGAATGTTATGAGCGGAGCGCACAACAGAAATGAGGCGGTGCAGCTATTCCGCGATAATGTGCAAAGTCTCTCTTTGCATTTCAATCTTCCAGCCCAGGCGTTTCTTCAACCTCTCCTACGGTGCCTTTATCTCCATTAAATGCATGGGAGCTTTCTAATCTAATCAGGAAGTGGGTATCTACGATAGGTTTTGTGAACGGGGGCAGTATCTACGAGAGTTCTTGACAATCGGAGCCATGCTGGGCGATGTATGTGGAGATAACAAAGCCAAAACACAAATTGAGGCCGCCCAACAGAGGATACTTGTAAAGAGTGCCCAGCAGCTCGCTGCTCTGCCCAACCTCTTCCTGCTTCGGCCTTTCCCTCCAGATCATGTCATTGTGCAATTGTCTCACCTTTACCTAATCGCCAGGTATGGTACACGGTTTTGTATACAAAAAATTGTTATTATTTATTAATTTTATGAACACTATAAAAGTGAATTGTATGACGCTTTGGAGATGTATGAGGCCTACAAACATTCCACCCAGCGATTACTGCAGATGACATCTCAAGTATTTTCTAGTTCCAAATAAACTGTTGAATTTTTTTTGTTTGATTTGTACTTATATATCTCTCTAATAGGAACTGAGTATCACGCCGGGTGAAGGTGATGATGCTATAGGAGATGGGGGGCTGAAAGGAGTGGGCATTGGCGTTCGCGCTTGCATTGTGGTGGGCCTCTTTGTAACTGCTATGGCCCGCATCAAGCAACGCTCTCATGAAAGCAGAAATGGCGGAACTAAGACTTGCCGACTCGATACTAGCTACGTTGCCCTAGCTCAGCTGCTTCCCTTAGCGTCTAACCTGCCCTCTCTTGATGACGGTCTACTGGCCAAAATCATTCCCTGCCTCCGAGAGCCAAGTCAAGATGATGGCAATGCTCAAGCCTGGCAACCCACTGGTTTCTGGTCCTTACCTTTGCTAAGGCACTCTGCCAGTTGATTGGATTTTATTCTAAACGCTTATGCTTGCAGATAGCTACCAGGACGATGAAGTTGAGGATAGTGAATTTGCAGGCAATAAGGAACATACCAGTAGCGAAGAGGTAATGGTTTCCTTTCCGGTTAAAAAAAGGCCTATTCTTATTATTAGCCTGATATTTAGGAGCAGCAAATGGAAGAATTCTTAGAGCAGTTCTTATCACTTGCCTTTGTAGAAGGCCTACGCATGGGCCTTACGGAGTGTCTTCAGCTTTATCACAGGTACCCTTAAACTTCCCAACCCTTGTATTATTTACTCTAATCTCATCCTTTTGATTTTAACTTAACTAAGCTTGCACTATGACGACCCTGATTTGGGCAGTCGATTGCTACATGCTATTGGACTATGGTCGTCTCATATCCAACATGAACTTGAAATTAGGTATATGTATTCCTCTTCCTCTAGAATATCATTTTAAATATGTTACCCCTCATACATCCATTAATTGCTGCTCGCAGAACTGGAGAGCGCATTGTGGAGCGCCTTGCGATGCTGGTTGATGAGGCACACACTACTGCAACCACCACCACAAGGAGGAGAAATATTCCATCCATTGGCTCTACTCTCAGCGAACCACCTGGCTTCGGAATTTCGGGACCTACGTTTGCCTCTTCCTTCAGCACTATCAATGCCATTTCTGCCTTGCTCAAAGAACATCTTCTGATTAGAGCACAACCTTGTATTCATCTCCCCCTTTCATTATTTCTGCAGCTTATGTGCTTAATTGCTTTCTGATTTAGGTGTTGGGGAAGCCTGGGAGAGCGTGCTGCAGCGCAAGTCGCTTGTCCCTTCACTGGAGAGTAAGCTTCACTTCATCAAACAGAAGCAGGCTGCTGCTTTTCAACATATTGTGTCTTCCACAACCAGCACTGGAGCACCCACCATACGTGCACGGAAGGGAAAAGGTAAAACTATCATGCTTAATAGCTAACCGTGTTGCGCCAATTGATCTCTTATGTAATGTACTCTGTAGAGTGTGTTCCTCCGCGTTTCGCAGAAGCAGTGGCTCTCTATAGAGACAAAGAGCGCGATCTTCTTACCTCTTTTGCTGTTAGCCCGGTTTGCACATCAAACTCTTCTGTGTAATTTTGCCTCTCCTCTGATGTTTTTGATTCAACATAAACAAAGGACGAGAGCCAGATAGTGGTAGCCTCAGTAAATGGCATGCGCGAAATTAGCTTTACTCTACCTAGCGAACGCGACAGTCCCAACATGCCGCATTACGTATGGTGCACCGTCACTTTGGGAAACTGATTATAACCCAATATTCATTTCTTTGTACTTCGCAGAGAGACGAAGATGGTGATGATTGGGTGACCCTTGCTCCACATACCTCTACAGAGGGCGCTTCAAGTAGCAGCCGTGCACACAGTTATCAATACCAAACAGTGGGCTCCTCCTCGTCTGGACGAAGCAAATACGGGCACCAGCATCGACTCAACTCTCTTCTTCCTGCTGTAACCTCGCGGATGCCTTCCTATTTTGTATAGTCCTTCATTGATCGTCATTACTCTGCTTTTTTTTTGTTTTGGTCAAACCTGCTGATATGAGGTATGTTTCTTCATTTGACAGTCGGCGAAAGATGTGCGCAGTACGATAGTACAGTGGCTTGACTATCATCCTACTTACCCATACTGTACATGCTCCTCACATTAGTGCATTACATGCACATTTTTACTTTATGGCAGCCCACTAATTAAATGATACGGCTGGGTTGGAATGGAATCCGTTGGATTTGTGCTGTTCTTTTGTACTGCAGACGTAGGTGGTGTGGTAGATGGATCTGTTGTTGTGTGGGAGTTTGGGGGTGGTCCACCAGTTGCCACACTACGAGAGGGCACTGTAGGTGGAGCCTTCAATAATACAAGTGGAAGTAGCGGTGCTGTTGGTAGCAACATTATTGCCAGCGCCAGCGCAAGTATTGCTGGCGCTGTAGCGGGTACAAGTGGTGCAGGTAGCGCGCGTGTGGCACGGGTGCGTTTCAATGGAAGCGGTTCAAAAGTCGCTGCTGTGGATTACTCTGGCCGGCTTTCCCTTTGGTCACTGGACCTCAACGACCCTAAACCAAATCCTTACTTTGTAAGCCTTGATCCTCTAATTCGACTCATGCTTTTCGCTTGCTACTCATGCGACATGTGCTGCTATAGGCACACCGATGCCACTGGAAGCGAGGAATGGATGTATGTTGGGTGAACGGAGGCAGTGTGCTTGGAACAGTAGGTAGCGGACGAGCAGGTGCCATGCGTGGAAATGTGGCCCTGTGGGACACCCTAATGGCCAACCCAACTGTCCACCGCTGGAATGCCCACCAAGGCGGTGCACACGCAATCGCCTACTGCCCACGTAACCTTCTCTTACTTACCAGCCATGCCGGCTTATTAATTTTTTTCTCTCTTTTTATTTTTTGCAGGCCATGAGCTCTTGGCGACTGGTGGCAAGGGCGGTGATTTGCTCTTGTGGGATGTACGCAAACTGGCTGCAGGGCCTCTCTGGGCAGCTCCGCGAGCCCACAGCGCCAACATCAAATCAATTTCTCTGGTTCCAGGCCGCCCCTCTATTGCTCTGACGGCCTCTACGGACGGCTCCATTAAGGCAACTTTCCTTCTCTTGGTTTTGTTGGAATTCGGTATTTACACATTAACGATTCTTAGATGTGGGACCTCGAGATTATGGAGGAGCTGGAGTGTTGGGCGGATGTCCATGAAAAGCGTACCTTCATGAAACCAGCCACAGGCTTCTTTAGTCGACCTGTACGGTTTCCAATCTCTTTACTCTCATGAACAGTTTTTTTTTTTTTTGCCAACGAGTTAATGATTTCATGTTTGTTCATTGCGTCAAGTTATCGACCTACGGAGTGATGCAAGTGAGCTTCGTGGGGGCCAACCTGTACTCGTGCGGTGCTGACGGCCGCCTGCTCCTGCGCTCAGTTCTTCCCTGACCTTTTTTATTTAACTCATTGTCCCATCCTCATTACCCGCTTACCAAAACAAAATTCTTCAGTTTTATTATTGTTATTGTTAATATTACTACGTCTTCCTCTCCCCCGTCAACCGTTTTGGTTCGTAAATTCATTCAGAATTGTTGTTGTTGTTGTTTTGCTTCTGTTTAAGGAGCTTGGCTGCTAGCTCGTAGGCAAGAAAGCCAGAGGCGTTTGCTGGGAACGCACGGCACACACACGGAGCAAAG
>MRZZ01000796.1:0-13411 GCA_002025285.1 Acanthamoeba comandoni | reverse complement strand
TGGAAAATCAGAAAGAAGTCGTTTTGAATGCAAGACCTGACTTACTATCTCGCCTGCTGTAAGATTTCTTGTCTGCATGTGTATATCCAAAGTAAGAGCAGAATGAAAGGATGAGGATAAAGAAGAACAGAAAAGCAGTTTGCATTTCTTTTAGAAATATGTAAGTTGGGAACAGGGAGGCTTACAATGGGCTGAGTTCCAGTATGGCAAAAGCTGCAACTCATTGTACACCCCACTTGAGAAGAAACACATAGCGTTCCTCGTGTGGGCTCAGGAATGAACACAGCTGCATAGAAATGAAATGTTTTTTTGTTAGAACTCGTGCATATTACCATATTGTGGCTCATTTGACTGTATTCCTACATAACACTCTCTCGTTCATGAAACACAACAAGCAATAGCTCTCTCTCTCTGATCTGTGCTCACACACTGCACACGCGAAGAGGGAGAGAGTAGCGTGTATGTATGCATCGAACACACATACATAGGGTGTACGGTACATTCAACTTCTTGTCCAGTTGTGAATTTCACCAAAAACTTTCTGGTCATGTCTTGTGCAATGTGATCGTCGTGAACTGCGCCCTCATCAATGGTAAAATCTTGCACAAGTTGGCTCCAGAGCTCCTTGCGTATTCCAGGTATGCGTTCCAGTGTGGTTTCTCCTGTTGTGTACCATTTTATTCAGCCTTTGAAGTTATGATCTCTCACAACTGGTGTGTCTCTTCTTCACAACTGATGACTCATGAGCAAAAGAAAGGAATCAACATACCGTATCTGTATATCCATGCCCACAGGCGTCTTGTGTGGTCTTCTGTCCATTTCTGGGCTCCAAAATAGCTGTCAAGTTGGTCATGCAGTGAGCTCTTTGAAATGCCCACAAGGTTGACCTTCTTCTTTGGTTGTCCCCCTGGAGCTGCCATTTGAATCATGATTAAGCATTCGCCATTGTATATTGGAGAGAGGTGCAAGATTGCGTGAACTCACCTGTGTCCTGGCATGTGGAAAATCGTCGCCCCAGAGATATAAACACTCTGAAATCTCTAGGTTTGGCTTGAAAGATGGGCAAACAGGAACGTTGAGAACCAAGAGCAGCAGCAAGCACCTTGTTGTTGCCGTTCCGCAGAGAGAAAAGCATTCCTGTTGCCATTGTGCAATTAACGTAAAGATTGGGCACCAAAGATGAAGATGCAGAGAACAAATGAATTTCTAGAAAGATCCAGATGGTTCCCGATCTTTCAGGTTAAAATATTAATATTAATAACTAGTCAAAAAAATTAATGCGTATGTTGTTGTGCCCATGGCAATCTGTGGCTTGTTGGGCCAACAACAAGTTCAATCCATCTGGTTCTATGTGTTCGTGGAAAATAGCTATTATATATATTGTTGAATAATTCTGAATGGTGGTTTATTCTTGAAAAATTTAAGAGGAATTTTGATATTATCCTATAAAATTTAAAAAATCTAGTTTTCGTTGACTTTTCGTTTTTTGATTTTTTATTGACCCTTTATTTGATTTTTATAGGAGGACAAAGTGCAAATTCCTTTCATTCCGTCGTATGAAATTTTGATATTTCAAAGAGAAAAGTGCACAGCACCCCACCTCAAAAGAAGCAAGTTGTGGTGGAGCGTAGTGTAGATTCCTCATGGTGGTGGCTTTGGTGAGCAGAGGCAGGCGGCCTCATGGTGCCACCACGAAAGGTCTGGATCATGCTGGATCTCCACAGGCTTTCTTGACTCTTTGTGAAATGAGGGTGCAGCAACATTAACAGCAGGCGCCCAGCAATTAGGAAAGCCAGCAAAGGAGTACTTTCATTTCAAACTTTGTTGTAGCCAGTGCACAACTCATACCCCACCTAGCCAGACTTCGTTCTTGCCAACATGAATTCGACAGGTACAATCGTTGATCCAAGAATGTTTGGTTTATAAAAATAGTGGTGATATAAGAGAATTAAACAGTTTAATAAACCAGTTGAAGCAGCAGATCATGTGGATAAAGTAGTCACTGAAGACTTACATCAGGAAGATACTAAGGTGGAGGCTGTCAAGGTGAGTGGAGTTGTTAGAATAAACCATTAGGCCAATGTACTGACCTTTTAGGATAAAAAGACTCTTGAACCAGAAGCCATCCAGCCCATGAGTAAAGATGACAAACAAGAACCTCAAGCTCTTTCTGTCAATCAAACACCGCCCAAGTCTGATCCTGGTGATGTGGCACCTGGTAGGCTGCAATGCAATGATGTCCCTTAGAAAGATTCAGCCTGTTCATGCTAACTTTTTTACATTAACAGATAATAAGGGCAAAAAGCCTTGGGAGTTTGCATGCAGGTGCTTTTAATTGGACTTATGGAAGAAACTGTGGAGTTGTTGTTTATTTTCAATATGCATGTGGTCCTCTCTTGAGGCAGGAAAGAGTATAAATAAAAGGAAATTACATCAACTGATAGAGCTAGAAGGTTAGATAGAGTGAAGGGAAGGGAAGGGAATTGCTCAGAGCTCGTCGTGGTGTTTGTTCCTCCATATTCGTTCATTCTCTGTGAGAGGACAGCCCATCTGCTCACTCGGATGCATTGGATCAAAGAAGTCTTTGGCCAGCAACACCTTGGAACTATCCTGGTCAAATAACAGGCTTAAGGCTCCACTCCACTCGACCAAAGGCGGCTGGGAATCTATGGCATCCTTGTGCACATCCAATTCCAAGCCCCACAGTTGATGTCTTCCCAAAACGGCCCTTCCACTCTTAAAATATTCTATTGTGCAACGGTTGGAGAAAGGATCCACAACCACATTGTTTATCTTCAGCTTCAGGTCCGTGAAAGCAGCATGCTCTTCCACTGCGTCTTTAAACACTGCCTGCATTCCTCTGATCTTACTCATAGGGGCTGGCCTCTCATACGGGGTCAACTTTGTCATCCACGTTATTGCCATATCCTCTCTTCCCTTCTGGAGAAGACTATGGCATGCCTCCTTGAGCTTTGCACTACTCTGGCCCAATTCCATTTTAACAGTTGGGCCAGTTGGAGCTTGTGAGGAGTCCTCCTGCCTGCTGCTTAGGAGAACGTTGGAAGTATGCTCATGTGGGTGGGTAAAAAACCTCAGAACGTTCAAGGTGGAGTAGTAATTCCTGATCTCTGCCATCTTCAGAGTTTTTTCACTGACATGGCCCACTGCTAGGGACACATAGTCTATTTTCTGACCTCTGCCTATGAATCCGTTCCATTCCACGTCCTTGGTGAAAGTCCCCACAAACCTCCACTCGTAGGAGAACTTTGTGCCTTCCACTGACAGCTCAGATATAGTAATCCTTGCATCAGGCATCACTGGAATCAATGAGTCTAGGTTTGCCAGGTAAGTGTGGGCGTCACTGGATGGCAAGGGGTCAGGTTCTTTCATTATGAATCCTTCTTCAAAGCACTGGGAGGCCAGGAACAATCTGTTTCTTTCGTTCCAAGCCTTTGCACATTCCAATACAAGCCACTTCACTTTCTGTGCTGTCAATTGTGAGGCTTCCGAGAGGTCTTGTGAGGATGAATCTTTTGAGTCGGATAAGGAGCCAAATGGTGGGAAAAAGAGGAAGAGAAAGCAAAGAGAAAAGAGAAGGATGAAGGAGAACCGTAGCCGCTGAAACATTTGTGAACAACTATTTACATATATATGTGAGCTTCAGAAACCAAGATGCTTTTAAAAGCCCTCAGCTTGATAAAAGTTACCCCTCCCCCCCAGTCGTTAGGCGGGAGTAAAGAGGGAATCCAGGGAGCCAACAATAACTGGGATTCTTAGTTAACAAAATAATATCTGGCTTTTTAAAAAATTAAATATAAATCCACCTCTCTCAGAAACTTTAATATTTAAGTATTTCGGATGAACCTTGTGTGCTCTGGCAAATGAAAGCTAAGTGATTCTGAAACCTAGTGCATACTTTCATAAGGGGAGTAAATGAGTACCAATCAATGATCCAAAGGTTTTTTTTATTCTCATCTGTTGAATGATTTGGCCAGCTGGAATTCCTGGCGAATGTGCCACAGGAATGTCCCTTGTTTGAGACAGGACTCGTCTTGGGAGTAACTGGCCCATTAAGGAAGAGTGGAAAAGTTCTAGAAACAGAGAAATTTACTGAGAATTCCCAGTCTGACGAAAAACATAAAAATTACAAAATTATTCTGCACTGCATCAGTGAAACCAACAAGAATGGAATTTCTTATTAACAAACCGGGAAAGAACGAATTGTTTGTTTGTTGGTTTCATCATCTGATCAGCGTTGAGGGCCTTGTTTGTCGAGGATGCACGGTGCCAGAAATGCCAACAGCAACAACAACAATAAGCCCCTTAACGAAAATCTAAAGATGCTTGACATTTTCGACCTTGTGGCCAAAGGAGACTTTGTAAAAGCTCAACTGTTTCTACAGGACCCTGGACAACGACGATGGCTCAGCAGAACCAGCATGAAAGGGGATGGCTTGTTGCAATTGGCAGTCAAATCAGGCGACTTCGATCTAGTGGATTTGCTGCTCAAATTGGGTGCAAAGATTGATTTCAGAAACAGGAACACGGGCAGTAGCGCCCTGCACGAGGCTGCCAGGGGTGGCCACCTCAAGATTATTGACAACCTGATTGACAGCGGCGCCTATCTGAACATTCGAGACAAAAAGGTTCGAATTTCAGTTCTCTGTTCTCTGTTCTCTTGTTGTGCAGAATTGAATTTCTTTCTTCACTCTTTTTTTGAATCTCTCTCTTTCGCCTTCTAGCGCGTAAGCGCTCAGAATCCACGGCTGCCAAGCCAAGCCTTATATAACCATACACCTCTCTCATCTCTCTCATATCACCACAACCACATCCCTGATCATCTGATTATAATGTCATTGTGTGGCTCCGTAGGGCTGTACACCACTGCATGCAGCAGTAGAGAGCGGACAGGGGGACGCTGTAGGGCTGCTGCTTGATTTGGGCGCTGTGCAAGTCTCAAAGACAAAAAGGGCAGAAAGGCTGTCCACATTGCAAGAGAACAACATGACAATGACCATATCTTGGCACATTTCCCCACACACGCCAAAGGAAAAGATGCACAGGAGGAGAAAAAGGTGCCCAGCTCTATCTTGAGAATTCTCAACTATGAATCGTAACGTCTTGCTCACAAGAACCTTTGTTGTTTATTAGGCTCAACAGAAGAAAGGAACAAAGAAAAAAAAACGACCCAATACAAAGTCTGCACAAGTTGGTGCTGCTCAACCAGATTAAACAGCTAGAGCAGTTGTTGAAATCGAGTGCCAAGGGGAATGGCAAACGTGTGCGTGTGAATGGGACCAGCAACCGTGGACACAGTGCCGTGTACATTGGTACCTCTTCTAAAACCAAATGGCAATATAACATACAACTAATTCAACAATCACTCAGCATGCAAGTATGGAAATGTTAATGCGCTTAAGATGCTGATAGATTATGGAGCCAAACCACACATACAAAACACACTCGGCACAACGCCTTTGCATGCTGCTGCTCAATCTGGTCATAATGAGGTTATAAAGGTAGTTATAAGATTAATATTAACATGCTGTCTTTCAGACACAGAGTTATGTTATTATAACTTTTCCCTTTGGGTTTAGATGCTGGTCAACTGCAAGGTGAACATGGGCGCTAAGGATAATGCAGGCAAAACAGCCTTGGATTGGGCATTTGAAAAGGGACACACAAGTACTGTAAATATCCTCCTTGAAAAATATCTTGCAATAGCAGAGAATATGGACTCTTTCAACAGGTATGTTGTTGAATTCAGCTATTTCATGATATATGTTGTGTAACATAACTTTATGAATGACAGTTGGGACTGGATGCTACGAAAAAGTGTTAAGAGTGGACACTTAGAACAAGTGCAGCTTGTGGTTTGCATTCACTCTTAAGACAAATGTATGTACTTTTGTTTCATTTAGAACTAATCCATCTTGTGTTTTACAGATTCGGCTGGCAAAAAGGATAAATCTTAATACACAGACACTTTCGGGATGGACACCTCTTCACATTGCAGTACGTCATGCACACGAAAAGATTGTAGAGTTTCTGCTGAAACAAAAGGTATATAATGTAACACGTGTTCTATTCTTGTATCACACTTGATTGACGTTCTACACATTCTGTTCTCTTATTTCCAAAAATAAGGGCATAAAAACAAATTTGGGCACAGATAGTAACTGGACTCCTCTCCATGTGGCGTGTGAGCTGCCAGACAAGCAAAAGCGTTTGTCAATTTTGTCTCTTCTTCTGGCCCGAAAGGGCACCAACCCAAACATACAAAACAAAATAGGTATGCTAAGCGCTTTTGACCATTTTTTCTCTCTGCCTGGTAACACTGTATTTGGTATTTGCAACCACAGGTAATACGCCATTACATATGAGCGTGAAGAAGCATGACCTCGAGGCTGTTCGGTTGCTTCTGGAGTATGGTGCCAACCCTAACATACAAGGTGGCTGTGGTCGGACTCCCCTGCACATCGCTTTTGCAGAAAAGGATGGAAAAAGTGATACCCATCAGCTTGTGGAAGCTATTGATAATGAAGAGGAAATCATCTTCTGTTTATTGGAGGCTGGGCTGATTACGATGATAGAGTCAAATCTAACGGAAAGTCACGACTGTATGAAGCTTGTAGATTGGGCCTTGAGAGACGAGTAGAGGCGTTTCTGGAACGTGGAGCTGATCCAAATGTTATGTGGGAAATAACCGAAAATGATAGAAAAGAAAGTAAGAAACCCGAGAATGAGATATTTGGAACTGCTGTTGATGGTGGAAATGAAAGTAAGAAGGTCAAGAAGGAGTCAGTTTTAGGAATTGCTGTAAAGAAGGAGAGATCAGCTAGGTTGATCGAAAAGTTGTTGGCTTGTGGTGCCAATCCGAACGTACAGAATCATCTAGGATACACTCCCTTACATACTGCGGTCAATATGAAGAACGTGGCACTTGTTAAGCTCTTACTGGAAAAAGGCAAGGCAGATCCCAACATACCTAGTAATAATGGTGTAAGTCCATTACATACTGCCTTTTGTGTAGCTTTAACAGAGAATGTGATCAGAAACAAAAGAACAAGTAATACAAGTACATTGGAGAAAGCTAGCGGACAGAAAGACGTTGAAGAAATAATCGTGCTGCTGGTGAAACATGGAGCAAATAAGAACGTAACGCACTCTTCTGGGAGCACTTTGCTAAAGACCGCGTTTTGTGGAGAAAATCCCATGTTGCTTTTGGCTCTGTTACAAAGATCCAACGGTGAAATCGTGACCTCTGACTTGGATTCTTTTTCAGTTCGCCATGGCTCCACTCTGTTGCACTCTCTGGTTTGCATGAAATACTACAGCGGGGCAGACTGGGAATTTTACCGAGACTCCTTAAAGCAATTCATTACGAGAGCCGCACTTGATGCAAACATTCGAAATGCCAATGGATATACACCAATCCATAGTTTAGTTCTCTCTGTTGTGAAGCGTATGCACGAGCTTGAAAGCGAAGCCAACAGTATGGATAGTGCCATCCAGTTAATTAAACTGCTGATATCTGTTGGCGCAGACATCAATATGCCTCACCCAACTTCTGGCTATACACCATTTCATAGTGCTGGTTGGTATTCTCCTATCTTTCTTCGCTTGACTATAATACTTTTTTCTCTTCTAATCTTTCCCTGCTTACAGTGTTGGAGGCCGGAGGTTCAATCACTCAGAACACATCAAAGGCCACCAGTCACTCGTTGCAGTTTTTGAAAGCTCTTATAACTTTAAGAGCAGCACCATCCATTGCAACTCCTACAACTGTAAATTCCCTTATCTGTTTTCTTTCTGTTCGGTGGTTTAATTTAATTTCCGTTTCAGAGTGGTCGCACAGTGTTTCATACAATCGTGCAAGCCCAGTGGACAGAACTGTTAGAATTTCTGCTTAGAACCCAGCCCATTATTTCTAGGGCAGCTATCAACTCTTGTGACAAAAATGGATGGACACCTTTGCACATCGCGCTTAGAACACGACACCAACCAACATTGCGTCTGCTCTTACAGGTATACATGGAATCGCTGATTTCACCTTGGAATGAACATTCTCCTAACTTCATATTTCTGCTTTAGAATGGAGCAGACCCGAATAAAGGAACGGTTTCTGGATATTCGCCTGCTCATTTGGCTATCAGCGTACGCCACAGCGAAGAGCAGTCATGGGACTTACTGAACGTGCTCTTTGAATTCATAGAGGGAAGCCCAGAAACCATCCTTAACCAACAAGCAGGTATGTGCTTCAACCACCAACTATTGGTTGTCTGCTTTACTTAATGTAAGATCTTACATTGTTTCATAAAATAGGGCCTAAGGGTAGAACTGTATTGGATCTGTCACTAATGCATGGAAAATGGGACCTTGCAGAGAAACTTGTGGCAATTGGGGCCAAATTGTCTGGATCAGGTATTGACCAGAAAAAGAATAGCCAGCAGAAGTGGCTTCTGCTACTTTCAGCGGTTGCTCAACATAAACTCAGCTTAGTAAAAATACTGCTTGAATCTGGGATCGTGGATGTTGATGAAACAGATAACCACAAGGTATTTCAGGCAGGCAATGAACCTCGGAGGTATCGCCGTTGGACTAACTTTGTGATTTTTTAATACATACAAGTGGACAGCTCTGCATGTGGCAGTGCTAAAGGAAGACTTCGAGATGGTGCGTTTGTTATTACAATACAAAGCAGATGCCACCAAACCAAACGACTGTAGATGGACACCAATGCATACCGCAGCAACGGCAGGTAACGTTATATCGACCTACATACATCCCTTATATTTTCCTAAATATTGGTACAACAGGAATGGGAAGGAAAGAGGAAGATGACCACAAAAAAAATGAGGATTTCCTTTTGAAGCAGAGCACAAGCTGTTCATTGATAACGCTGTTGATAGACAGTGGCCAGTACAGCAGCCTAAACGTAAAGGGTTCTATGGAAAGAACGCCGTTAGATATAGCCTTAACATTTGGAAACGAGAAAGGAGCTCGCTTGTTGCAGGATTCTGGAGGAATTATCTCAAAGTTTGGATCATGCAACTCAGATGGATGGAATGGTAAACATGTTTGTTTAATGGTAGATGTGTTAACGGTCGTGGTCGTGCTAACAACCCACAATACTATCACCAGAGATACATAAGGAAGCGAAAGCTGGAAATGTATTGAGGATGAAATCTATTCTCCAAGGTCTGAAGCTTGTAGGACCAATATCCAATTTTGATTTAAACGCAGCTGTGAAGTCATCTGGACATACCCCCTTGGTAGGAAAAACAATAATACTCTCAAGCTTTATCTTATCTTACATCACTTTTATATAAAAATTGAACATTTCTCTCTAACATCATTCTTGCTTCTCTGCTTTGATAAGATGTTGGCAGCAATGGCAGGCCACAAGGACATGGTCGAGCTGTTGATAAAAGAAGGAGCAGATATTCACCTTGCTGATGAACAGGGCAAGAACTGCTTGCATCACGCACTTATTAGGAGGAGGAGATCTTGTGTTAAAGCCATTATGAACCATGCTGATGAAAGTCTCGTTCAAGCCAAGACCAAGGATGGCCAGTCTGCCTTGGACTTGGCGAACAAACGGAAGGTGGGTACGAAGCGGAGCCTCCATGACATTGTCTCAAGAAGTTACAAGAAAGCGTCAGTAGAGGAGAGGCCTGAGAACAATCCTGAAAAGGGAAGAAGGCAAAAGCGCATCAAAGGAGGAAAAGGAACGGCTCTTGTTGCCGATGCGTTGAGCTCATGGGGATGTGACCCGAAAGGGTCTGGTTTCAGTTGGGCAGAGAGCGAACAGTGGGCTGCTGCTGCAGTTGATGAGTGGGATGAATGGTCGTGAACAACAGAATTATTAGATCCCAGCACACTCCATATGTGTACCAAATTGTAAAAGTAATAAACAGTGCTCAAAGGCCGTGCCTAAATTCCTACATTACATTTTGAATGTAGTCAATTGCTGTAGCATTGTTATGAAATTAAGAAAAACAGGGCCAGCTGAATGATATCTGAGTGTATCCTACTCCAGGGCGAGCAGAAGACGGTCTCTGCCTACATACATCTGGGCACTCATACCACAGCCTTTATCCCCAGGATGGCTCCTGACTGAGGTACCACATTAACGATGGTAAGGCAAGGTATAATCAGTTGGACATATCACACAGGGATCCTTCCCATCTTCTAGCCACTGTGGTTTTGGTTTCTCAAACACTTAAATGCTTGCAATGATTTTATCTGGTTTTATGTTTGGTGCTAATTTTTTATCTGTTTTCTCTAACAGCCTTTCATGTGAATACAGAAACATCATCTTCATCTTTGGAAGAATGTTTAGTGCCAGAATTGTGGAACATACATGTTCTAACAACAAAGATCAAGATGATGATGAGGAAGCTTCTACATGTGTTTCGGAAGTGGAGATGAACAACTGTTTGGAAGTGCTTCCCAACGAGATTCAACTGCAAATGCTCTTCGAGCATTTAAGTCCATTTTGGTGGGTTGTATGTAAGAGTGTGTGTTCGAGGTGGCACCACCTTCTTCAGTCTGCTACAAGACGAATGCTCCTTTTTGAAAAATATTCAGGAAGATATAAGTATTGGTTTGCTAAAGAAGCTGCTTGTGGAGGTCATTTGAAGGTTTTGCAATGGGCCAGGAGCCAAGGTTGTCTTTGGGATGAATGGACATGTGCTGAAGCAGCTGGTAGAGGCCATTTGGAAGTGTTACAATGGGCGCGAAGTCAGGGATGTCACTGGGATGTGCCAATGCTGCTAGTGGGGGCATTTGGAGGTGTTGCAATGGGCACGAAGCCACGGCTGTCCCTGGAATGAGGAGACATGTGCCCATGCTGGGATGAATGTACGTGTGCCAATGCTGCTGAAGGAGGCCTTTTAGAAGTACTGCAATGGGCAAGAAGCCAAGGCTGCCCCTGGGATGAACAGACTTGTGCCTCTGCTGCTCATGGAGGCCATATGGAGATATTACTGTGGGCTCGAAGCCAAGGCTGTCAGTGGGATAAAGGGACAATTGCTAATGCTGCAGCTGGAAGCCACTTCCAACTTCTGCAGTGGGCACTAAGCCAAGGCTGTGTCTGGAGTAAGGAAGCATGCAGCAGCGCAGCCCAGGGTCATTTTGAGATATTACAATGGCTAAGAGGCTGCCCCTGGGATGAGCGGACCTGTGACTCAGCAGCTCGTGGGGGCCATTTGGAGATGCTGAAATGGGCAAGAAGCCAAGGCTGTCCCTGGGATAAGTGGACATGTGTCTATGCTGCTGGAAAAGGCCATTTGAAGATACTACAGTGGTCCAGGAGCCAGGATGTTCCTGGAATGAACGGACGTGTTCTAGGGCTGCGATTAGGGGCCAATATAAAGTGTTGGTGTGGGCAATCCGCCAGGGCTGTCCCCACAACAGTAGAATAGCATCACTGTACCAGACCTTCTTTTAGGAGAGCTAATGAAGAAGAAATTCAACACCAGTGAAACAGTGATTCGTTTTATTCATGAAATGTAACAGGAAAAAAGTGAAAGGAAACACGAAGCAGAGAGGCAACTGTCTGACAAGAACCTAGGTCACCCTTTAAAGCCCTCTGGCAAGGAATTATCAGTAGAAGATTGAACACTTCATCATAAAGGTGAACATAAAGTGGCCAACATTTTTCTTCTTGAAGGCGTTTAGAGGATTTTTCAGGGCATGAAAGAAAGACCAGGCATTACCTTTACCAAACAGGAGTTCATTAACTTTTTAAGAGGAACGCCAAATCTTAAATAATTATTTTTTGTATTTTAAGGTGAGAGGACTGAAAAATGTCAGAAGAGCACCCTACAAACGCCTGTGAGGGGAAAGAGAGAGGCGGTTGAGCAGACGTAGGTACGATCTGTTGTGTTCTGTCGCTGGCATGACGCCGTGGGTGCCCATTTTTTGACGCACTCTTTGTGGGCAAACGGCAACGCCACCAACGAACGTGCTAGATAAAATAAATATTTTCCGATTATTCTATTTATAACCATTCTAATCTTCCATCTATTATGGGAACATTATGAATATTTTTTTGAGTTTCTGTCCCTAATTGTATTCAAAAGAATTCTTTACTTTACATTAAGAATTCTATTCTATTCTATATATTTGTTACAGAGAAGAGTATAAGAATGACAAGGATGATAAAATTGGAAGGGAGGTAGTGGTGGTCCCTTTTGTTTGACAAGAACAGCCACTTAGAATTCTTCTCTACCATTGAAGAAACCAAACCATTACAGGCACAGAATAGAAGCTTTCCTCATCTGCGGGGGAAAGCTTGTTTAAGTGTTAAGTTCATTTTCAATGTAGTTGTTGTGAATAAGAGTTTTTTACCATAATAAATACTATAATTTTTTACTTGGCTTTCTGTGTGTTGAGGTTGTGATCCTGTTGGATGCAAGCTCTTTGCTTTTTGTGTATGTTCACCAACAAACTTTGTCCAATTCTACCGACAAGTTTAGAATTGGACACATTCATCTCCTCACGTCTCTCTCTCTCTCATTCCATACTTTCCTTTTCCTTCACTGATCAGGGCAACAAATGGATCCATGCAGGAAGATGAAGCTTCACCCAACTCCATTTTTTGTTTCAGTTCTGTTTACAGACACACAAAATGCCAAGTTTAAGTTGCCAATCATGGTGATCCCCTTTTGTCTAGCCAGCTCGTAAGGTTGTAGGCTCCTATGGCTTCATAGAAGTAGTACCACCAGGCCGCGTGGAGGTCGTCCCGCGTGTTGATGGGTGCATCCCTGCTGTCCAGCTTCGAGCGGTGGTTGGTCCATGGCTTGTAGCCAAGCGATGCCGGCCCACAAAAGTGGAACAACCTCATCGGGTGGTAGACGCGCTTCCTGACGTTATAGGAATAGGGCAGCAGCTTCATATGGCGGCCTGGTTGATGATAAAACAGCCACAAAAAGGGTTGATCTGCCACACAGCCTAGTGGATCACACAACAACAACAACAAGAAGAAAGGCACTTAGCTTGGTGGGCACTCGCCTCTCCGCTCTCTTCATATCAGCAACAGTTACTCACCAACCGTCTTGAAGAGTGCTTTCCACTCTGTCAGTAGATCTTTGAACTCTTGTACTCTAGGCTTGAAAACGAGCAGACCTGAATTTTCACCGGTGTCAACAATGTGAGGCTCCTCGAAGTAGACAGCGCCCATTTCGTTGTCCCTCAACTCATAGTCAAACAGATCATCTATGTTGTCGAGCAGCATAACATCACAATCGAGATACACCATCTTCTCGTATTGCGTCATATTCCACCCATAGAGGCGCATGTATTCTCCTGCACGAGAGATGCAATCATGATGAGAACACACAGAGAGGAGTAAGAATTCCAAGAGACAGCAGCTCGGAAGCCAACTCTGCCAGGAACGCTTGAC
>MRZZ01000790.1:0-10078 GCA_002025285.1 Acanthamoeba comandoni | reverse complement strand
CAGGTGAACAGATTTGTTTTGCTTACAGCTTCGATGGCAAATGGTTTGAGGAAGGCCAAGGCCAGGCCAAGAAGAAGGGCTTGGGTGGACTCTTCACCGAGTTGTTGGGCAGGCACACCTTTCCAAGTCGGATCGAACTCAAACCAACTGCTGCTGCTGCTGGTGGTGGTTGTGACGGCCTCCCCCCAGGCCAGGCGCCCGTCTATTGCTGCGCCCATTGTCTCAAGCCAGAGAGCCCTCAAGCCGGCCTCAAGAAATGTACAAAATGTCAAATATTCAAATATTGCAATAGCGAGTGCCAGAGGAGTGACTGGCCTCTGCACAAGAAGACCTGCGCAGAGTTTTACAAACTGAACAATGTAGCTAGCTAGTGAAGTAAATAAATAAATAATTTTTTTTACATTGTTACATTTTTACGTTACTGTTTAAATGTTGTTAGAATTTTAAGAAAGTTTAACTTTAAATTCTTATTTTATGGCAAATGAAAAATCAAACACTTATATACTCTGTGTCAGCATTCTCCACACCCTTTGGCCTTCTTGTTTTTCTTGTTTCATCCACAAAGTAGGCCTACTTAAGGCTATCTAGTATGGTGTAGTTCCTCTCCTTCTGGCTGTACTGTTGAACTTTCCTTTTCTTTTCTTTTTTAACAAACTTTGAACCCAACAAGAAAGGTTCTTGTTTAAGAAAGAAAGCAAAATCTTTAAACGTTAAAAGTTGATATACTGGATTCAGTCCAGATACAGTAGTGTGTTTTTGATTGATAGATCATCCCATGTGAGCCAAGACAATATCTAGGTCACCGGGATGATGTGAAGGAAAGAGGAATGGGGAGCATAGAATCAAGCAAGAATGAAGGAGTTGAAGGACCCGCCACCTACTACTGCTACTACTTTATTTCCATCTCTTGAAAAAACAGTGAGTAAACAACAACAAACACATATATATTATATACAGATATTTTGATTTTCTGCTCTTCATTCATGTTCAGTTGTGCATCTGTTGGGTTGATATATCTTTGATGCTGTAGTTGTTCGAAGCCTCAGATTGATGCTTGGCACTTCTGTTGATGCACAGGGGCCTCTTCAACTGAACTTTGGTACGTTGTGTGTGTGAGAGAGAGAAAGATTCGTAAGCACTTCTTGTGTTGGCCTTTCCTACTTGTTTGGGTCTCAAGTGAGGAATCAGATCCCAACCACGAGTTGAAAAGCACCTGGCCAAAGATCTTTCCTTCTTCTTTCATGGCCTGTGGTTGGAGGACACCTCTTCTCTCATATTGGATCATGATTCTACAGAGATTGGACTCCTTCGAGCCACCTTTTGGATAAGGGCAGGGGAGTGAAGAATGAATTGACAACAACAATTGAAAAAGGGTTAAAGATCTCAAATAGTGAACTGACACGAAACAGTGGGCACACGCCATAGCAACTTGGATTACAAAAAAAAAACAGCAGCACAATTAGTTACCATATTTGGTTGATCTGTGATCAGTCCCCACACGCTAAGATTAGAATTATCAAAACAGAGAATGACAACTTTGAAGATGGCCAGAATTCCTTGGCGACTGCTTCCACAGCTCTGCGGGCTGGCTTAATTGATTCAATTGGAACGTTCTTCTGGTCCATTCGAGCCCACACACACAAAGAGCAACATTTCCTACACTCAAGACACAGCGTTTGTAAAGCTTTATAAGACCTTCTGTTTTGCTTCAGCAAGTTTTTGTTTTTTCAATTGCAGTTTTCTATTTCTTTCTCTTTTTCAAAAAAATCTCTGCACTGCCACACAAAACTACACCTCCTAAGCTTTCAAGAGTGCCACCCACCCCATAGAATCACCAAAGCAACTCAAGTACTCAAGTTTATTAGCTCACAACCGTGAGGTTGATGGCCTGTTTCCATAGTTTTTCACTGCATCAAGGCCGTCTTATTGAAAAGTCAGATCTCACTTGCTCTTCTCCCTCCCCTCCTTCTGCTACAACAAACTCTTTCTCCTTCCATACTGCTACTCCCGGCCTCAACTCTCTACCAGCCTCTGGAGAGCAAGAACCAACAAAATCCTCTCCCTGCCTTCGGTAACTCTAGCCATGGAAGACCCCTTTTTGATATTTCCTCATTCCAAGGATATAATAATGCCATAACCTGCCCCATCGACGTCTATTTCTGATATATAGCTTTGCCTTTACAGGAAGGAGAGTCCTGGAGTTCTAGACTCAGACTGGACTATTTCCAGGATGGTAGATGAGAGCGAACCAGCTGACTCAACTGCGGCATATGAGTTGGACTTAGATTTTGACTCGTGAGAACTCCTTCTGCCAATCACTGCAACACCACTGTCTCAAGCCTTTTCTTCTCTTTGTTCTCCTCACTAGTGATGAGGAGCTCAAGAGGCCCCCTAATTGCTTTATGCTTTTTGCAAAAGAGCACAGGACAAAGATTTTGGCAGAGCATGAGAATCAGCTGTCCAACCAGGAGGTATCCATGATACCTTTTTTTTTGGAGAGAAAGATAAGGCATATGTTCACACCTTCATTTCTTTGCTCATCAGGTGTCCAAGATTTTGGGAGCTCGTTGGAAAGGGATGTCCTTAGAGGAGAAGAAACCATTCATAGGCAAAGCAGCAAGGATAAGAAAAGAGTTTAAGAAGAAATACCCTGACTTTTCATGGCATAAGGAGAAAGGGAAAAAGAGGAACTGCGATTCCCAAAAGCACAAGCACACAAAAAGCAAGAAGAAATCAAAGACACACAAACTCAAACGTAACCCAGAGCCAAGGAGAGTGGAAGGAATCTCTGAGGCCTTCCTAGACTTTGAAGATAAGTGGCAGAAAGCCAGAGAGTCAGAGTTGATCATGACACAAATAATGGAAGGAAAGGCTAAGGTTTGGACTGAAATGGACAAAGAACCTCCTGAGGACAAGACAGTGATTTACCTCCCGGTGTTGGTGGACAGAGGATTGTATGTAAAAGAGTTTTTTAATAACCTGAAGAACATGGGCAACATTTATATCACCCTTAGTGTGGCCAACAACAATAATGACAAGGACATCAACTTGCTGGACCACTGTAACAAAGAAGCAAGTCTGCCAGAGTACCGGGAGTTGTTGGTGGAAAATGATATGTCAGTGCAGTATATAATGAGCAACGCTTTTCTCACATCAGATTCCGAGGCCCTAAGAGACTCTCTGGATGGCGAAGACACTGAAGAATGTGTGGGAGTTGCCCTCTTTTCGCCTTCTACTGACGAAACGGGAGGCTCATATGACAACTCAGTCTCTTATAGGGATATTGACACTCTTAGACCCTCAGAACGCAAGGAATCAATCAATTTTGGAAATGTGGAAGGAAGAAGAAAGGACATTGCCTCTGGAGAGAACCAGCAGCCTGAGTGTTGTAAGACACTTCAGGAATCTGAGTCAGTGGACCCATCTACTCCTCCCACCCCTCAAAGCGCTTCATCTTTTCTTCCCATGGCCACCAGTGCTGACAGCTCCAGTGATGACTTTTCGGCCACGTCTTCTTCTTTGCCACTATTCACAGATGAACTGCCCTCCCATCTTGTTGAAGGTCTGCCTGAAGCAGGAGGAGCATGGAGAGAGCTTCTCAACTCTTGGGAAGAAAATGCACAAAGTCCTGGTGGTGTTTTTTCCCCCACAACTCCAAACATCATGACTGAGAATAGCTGTTGAATATATCTTGAGTCATTGTAAAATGTTTTAGCAATTTATCTTTGCTTAAATGTTCACACGTCCCAACTAAAATGTCCAGAGGGAATTTTAGTTGTTTTGGCTCTTTCAATACCCATGGAACAGCAGCAACTTGGAGCAGAAGCTGATGCTGCTGATGCAGCTCTTGACAAGTCGCCTTTGCCAGACCAAGAAGATTGTTATTTGAAGTTCTTTGTCACAACTGGGCGTGGCACGGAGCCGTTTGCCAAGTTGGAGATTGATGACAAACTGTCTCCCAACCCCTTGGAAACTGTGGTGGGCAATGGTAAGGTGTTCTTTAGTCTTACTGGGCCCCTCACTCTCACCCGCCTCGCTCTGCTTCGCAATCTGAAGACAGTGGAGCGTCTGTTCGTGCAAGTCGTGGCCACAGACTGTGGCATCAACAGCAGTGGGCATACGAGTGATGCCTCTTGCATTTCTGCCCACAACAAAGGTAAAACCTGTCCTTCTTAATGCCCCACCAAAGGTCTTTTGTGAATTAGCTGCAGAGCAAAGATCCTTGACACTTTTATAAACTATATTAAAAAGGGGGCCTTTGGGGGCTAATTGATTGGCTTATTGATAGACATGAAGGCAACTGGAAGGCAAGTGTGGCCACATGGCGAAGCCTGTCTGTGCCAGCATTTTTGGATGAAGAAGTGTCATTCCGTGTTTCATGTAAAGTGAAGGGAAAATGGGCCAGGCTTTACTACCCACAGGTGAGTGATCTCATCTCTTCTCTCTCTCTCTCTCTCGGCTCGATCCCAATTAACAACTTGACCGCTTTGAATCACCCTACCACTCTCTCGCTTCTCTTTTTGCCATAGTTATTATCATACTAGGGCTTATGCCTGAACACACTCCACTCCTCTCTCTCTCTCACATCTCACATACCAACAACAACAGAACAACAGTTTCACAGCATTAAGGAATTGGAAATATCTAACCTTAGTTCATTATGTAATGGGCCACAGCAAGTTGCTAAATCGTTGGGAACGACTCTCAAGAGAAAATTTGGCTGGAGAATTGATCTGAGGCATTTTGTGATGGAAGTAAATGTGCACATAAATGATGAGCAGATAGTAAGTTAGCCCGTGCTTCGTATCATATGCAATTCAGAGGTAGAGTGCATATGGGCTCCAGCATTAATATTTGGGCATGTGATAGATTTTGATTTATTTCAAATCATCTGCACTTCTCCTCCCAGGTCATTGGCATCCCAGCGTGCAAAGAACCGCTTTCTAAAAGGTCATATTTGAAGGCATTTGGCTTGCGTCCTCCGGCTGCATGGTGCATGGCTAAGTAATTCATCCTTCCCTGTCTTGCATTAAGCCTATCAATTAGTTCCAGGACCAGGCTTTCCTAACAAGTATTTTTGTTTTCAGAATGGCTAACATTATGGCTGAAGATTTTGTGTGTGACCCCATGTGTGGTGTTGGCACCTTGCTGATTGAGGCTGCGAAGGAATGGCCTCGTGCTTCATACTTGGGCATGGACGTGAACGACAATCAGCTACAACTTTTCCAAAACAACTTAGTTTCAGCTGGGCTATCATCTACTCTTCAATTATTGAAGTCTGATATCAAGAGTAAGTTTCACTTTTACTGATAATGGAATTTCTAACTAAAAATACCTTTGTTAAATTTTCTTGCATGTGTTTGCAGACTTGCCTCTGAGAGATCAGAGTGTGGATGTGGTACTTTGTGACATTCCATTTGGCAGGAAATATTCTGCAGGCATGACTGGGAATGATATATCATCACTGTATAGAAACATAATAGGAGAAATGAAACGCATCGTTCGAGCAGATGGAGGAAGGTTTGTGTCCCTTTCTACTGAAGTATTTCTAATGTTAAGGCCAGTATTGATATTTCAAAGTAAATTATTCCCATGTTCCTTACCACAGGGTGGTTATCATGACAAGCCAGACAGAGATCATGGACGATGTTTTGAAGTGTGACCGCTTGCAAACAGACACCACCGATTTGTTTTGTTTGGAAGTAGTGAACAAACATTACATCAGGCTTGGAGCCTTGGAAGCCCACATCTACCTGCTCTTGAAAGTAAGAAGAGAACAAGGAGACATTGGCACGCAAGAAGACCTGCAAGTTGAGGATACGATTGGCAACAGGAAGAGAAAACACAAAGGAAAAGAACGAATAGACAATTCTCCAAGAAAGAAAGGGAAAGGAGAAGACCAGAAGAAGGAGAAAGAGTAAATGCAAATATTATCACTTTCAATGATGTTCAAACTACAACAAAGGAACAAACGCAACTGAAGTGTTAAAATATTGCCATTTAAAAATCAAACAAGCAAATAAAATACATAAGTGTTTTTATTATTTGTTTATGGTTTATGTGTTACATCTCACACATTTCAATTTTTTGATGGGCTGTAGTTAATGATCTGCAGCTTATATGTAGGGTCTAATGGAGGCGTCTAGACCATTACCATTTCAATGGCGCTGTGGGCAAATATCTGGTTGAGCAGCTGCGCCATGTGCTTCTGTGTTACCGTCTTCATCACAAACGGATGCTGCGGGACACCAACACCAAATATTAATCAATTGATGTTAGAGCCAAGTCAAGAAATACAAACAGGGAAAAGAACTGAAAAGAAATACAGACCTTGAACAACTGGTGCGCAGTCCACCGCTGTTGAGGATCAATCTGAAGGCACTTGTCCAAAAAGTCGTGGAAGTTGGATGACCAACGCTCTGGCTCCTTCAGCGGCTGAGGACATCCGACCGTTGCATACGTGTACATACACTGTGAACAAGATGATAAATTAGAACACTATACTCCAGACAGATGTCCATCCAATGAAAGAAAGGTTGCACCTTGAAGGCTGAATCAGAGTAAGGCACATCTTTGTTAGCAAGCTCAAGCAGACTGATAGCATAGCTCCACAAATCAGCTTGGGACGTATGAGAGCGCCTTTGAACCATCTCGGGAGGCATCCTAAGGAGAACAAAAATTTGTATGGTAAGTCATAAACATTGGTCTAACGGCGAAAGATAGAAAGACAGCTTGGTATGGATTGCCGTGGGTTTTCAGGCGGGGGAAAATTACCAGTAAGGGGATCCGACCATTCCCCTCTTAGGTCCCTTTGAAATGTCAACACAAAGCCCAAAATCGACTTGACCAAGAGGAAGATAAGATAAACCTTCCATTAAGTATAGTGAGAAGTACAGGGGTACATACTTAGTTTTATTTCTCCCTTTATGGTCATCATGATGTTAGGTGATTTGAGGTCGCGATGTGCAAGCTTGCAATCGTGCAAGTAGATGAGTCCTTTCAAAAGCTCACGGGCTACAAAAGCAATCTTCAAGTTTTCCAATTAATGATGGGTAATCGATAAGAGCACTTCTTTGTAACGTACCTGGTATTCATTAAAAGTATGTCCCCTGGTCGCCTCTGTTAAAGTTCCTCCTTCCATATGTTCCATTACGATCTAATAGAGTAATTGCATAGGCACAATGAAATCGCATGAGCACATCACCATATACGACTAGCAGGAAGAAGTGACATCCATGGCATGACCATACCCAGATCTCATTCTTGAGCGATAGCGAGCAGTGGTATGTTACAATATTCGGGTGTTTACAAAAATTGAGAAAATTGATCTCTTCCACGTTGCGTTGCTTCTCTTTATCTGAAACATGAGGTAACTTTTTAATAGCCACCTTGCCCTGCATGCATCATGATGATTTTACTAACGTCTCTTTTGTTGTCTATTACTTTAAAGAAAAAGTTGCAAACCTTGAATGGACCGCTGTCTGCTTTCGCAGTCCATACTTTTCCATACCCACTATTTGGATGAACACAAATGTGATGCATAGCTTAGCTTGAGTGGTGTTCTAATTAATAATGCCACAGGGTAATGGAATGACTTGCCCTTCTCCACATTGAGATACAAATTTGAAGTACTTTTTGGGGTTTATGTCTGTACTAAATAATTCAGCTGAAAGAAAAGAGGTTACCATAAGTGCACTGGCCTACAAAAAACGAAAAAAGTATTAACTACCTTCACCAAGTGGGACAAGGAGAGTCTTATTAATTGTTTCAGAATTTGCTTCTTTTTCTTTAGACTTCTCTCTTCTTTCTCCTTCCTTGTGTCTTCTCTCCTCTTTAGTACTTGAAGATAAAATAACCTATTAACAAAGGAGAGGAGGAAGAGGAAGAGGAGATTAGGTTTGATATAATTTCACGTTGTACAACAAGCATCTCTCTTACCCTCTTTTGAAAGTGCAAAATATTGAGCACAATATCAAAATTCTTCTCCAATTCCTCTTGACTAACTTTTGAGGACAATATATATGACTTGACGTCCTTGGGCAGATCCTATTTGTTTCATGGACATTAACTATAATCGGCAATTTGATGACGAAGAAATTGTGTTAAGAAGGGGCCATACAGAAAAGGAATGTACAGGAACTCTATCTGATTCTGAGCCTTTGCCCCTTCCAGAGTTAATTACCTAGAATAGAGAAGAGTCAATGGACAAGTTTTAGTGAGACATTTTGGGTACAGTACATGTGCCAGAGGTCTAGTGCCGGGGTTGTCATTGTTGGCGATGGGTTCGGTCAAGTCGGCGTTTTTCTCTGGTTTACCGCTGTTACTATTATTATTTGGAATGCCAGCGCGGTTTGTGGCCTTTGCTGTACCATCTCTGCTATTGCCGGAATTTCTGTTCGGTTTCGAGATAGGATGGTCTGCATTCTCAACAGAGTTTCCTGAATTAGATGACTCCTGTGCACCGGGGGAGTCTTCACTGCCAGAGTCACCACTACGCTTTCTTCTCAAATTTGCCAATACACCAAGACGTCCCTTTTTGGTCTTTTTGTCTGTTTCTTTTGTCCTATTTCGAAAAAAGTTCTTACTGGCAGAGTTCACTCCTGCTGTCACGCTTTTGGGGGGAATCGGGGTAGTAAAAGATCTAGACTTGACTCCTGATGAGAGCACAATATCTTTGAGTTAGATACAATGTGCAAGATTATTATAGGGTATCTACCTTTCGGATCAGAGTCAGAGGCTAAGGCAGGGGGTAATGTTTTAGTTCTCTTTTTGATTAGCTCTTGTTCTGCACCGCTTTGGCTAACATACTCCACAAACTCGGCGTTTTCGACATCAACTTTATTCCCCATGGATTTGAACAACTGCAACTGCTTTAAATGCTCATCACCTAAGAGGTGGTTGTATCTATTATTAAGAGCAAGAGCGTGGTAGTGTGTATAATCACGGAACAAGGAATTCTACATACCGAGAAGAACAGACACCTTGTTGTTTAGAAGTTGTGTTGCAATTTCAAGGGTTAGATCATTTTCCTTCATCAGATAGGATATCATCACTAATGCTCCACATGAGAGTTCGGTGCTGTCGATAAAGAAAATGGAGGTGCATGYRYACAAGGTAATACATGAATTCTTGTGTAACAAACAAGACTCTTTCGAGCAATTCGCCGTCACAAAACACCACACACACACACACTCACAGTTTTGCTTAATGCATACCCGTATATGAGAATATTGGCCTTTGCCTTGCGAGCCTTATCAATGAAAGTGTGACACTCTTCCAATCTTGTCAGCAGCGTGTTTTGAGGCCCGTCTACTACAACATGCTCAAAATCCTTTGAGGAGGGGAACCAAAATACAACAACAACAAATAACAATGTTCAGCTTTGTCTTCTCTTTTACATGATCTAAAACACTTTAAAGCCCCCCCCGCAACCAAATGGCATCTATGATGGGAGGTTGTGTGCGTTTTCTTACCCCAAAGAGATCATCTTCCATGAAGACGACTTCGTTCATAATTCCCAAGAGAAAGCTGATCTTTTTCCTCTTCAGATGTTTCACATTCCTTGAGGCCGTGTATTCTCCCAGGTACAGCTGTGGGATGACCTCGAAGAGACCACATCCTTCTGCGGCCTGGGAAGTGGACATTTCTCTCTCCTCGTGTGTACAATTGATTCTCTCTCTCACACCAAGCCGGTTGTTAACCAGTTGATGAGATCAATCCAAACCAAGGAACGAGGAGACAACAACAAAAAGGGAACAGTGGGGGAAAAAAAACAAAAAAAAAAAGCAAACAAAAAAAAAAGTAGCCGCACTGATGAACTGGGCCAAAGGCTTCTTTTTTTTTTTGGGGGGGGGGATGTTTGGTGGGTCTTCCCTCTTGTTCTTTTGTTTGTTGGTTTTGTTTGATGAAACCTAAAAAAAATGGACGAAGCCAATTGCCATGTTTGGTCTCGCAGCCTCTGTCGACAGTTTTGGGATGCTTGTCCCTTGGCCAACGCGTTTGAATACACTTGTCGACATGTCTGCAAATGGCAAAAACTATCGAACTACGTGAAATTTCGTGTCCAATCACCTTATTT
>MRZZ01000779.1:0-10682 GCA_002025285.1 Acanthamoeba comandoni | reverse complement strand
AAAAAGAATAACAATTTTATATATTAGAAGTTTTTCTTTACCGCCTTGTTGTTTGTCGATCTTTCTGTCTCCTTTTTTTTTTTAGTTCTTGCAGTTGCTTTGTTCTGCGATGGATGTCAGATTGAAGATCGCCCAGAAGCCGTCGATCAGCACGGCGTCCTCTTGTCTGGGTTTGGAGGGATCAATGCTGAAGGAAAACCAATTGATCACATGATACTTGACTTCGCAATCATTGGCCAGAACCACTTGTTCTATCTCTTTGGAGAAGGCTGCATATTTGTCATTGATCTCAATGCCCCCCAGCACACGCTCTTTGATCCACTTGAGTGTTTTGAAGAATTGGGCCCAATTCTCAAGGACATTCTGCTTGCCCTGGACAACGGATGAACCATATGGGATGTATGTGGCGATGGAATCATCCAAGAGCTGGGAGAGCCCACTCACATTCCTGCCAGCTTGGTATTCCTGAAAGAGCAACACCTTTCGGAGCATCTCTTGCTCATACGGGTTGCTGCCCAGTGCCTTGGAAGCACTCAAGGCAGCGACAGGAAATGAAGCAGCCACTGGTATGAGATATAAAAGTAAGTAAAAGAGGCGAGGGGGCTGCAAGAACATGAGAGAACAAGCAAGGAGGGGCGAACGCACAAATGGGAGCAAGCAACAGGAGCACAGCCACAGATGCCAATCCAATCGAGTTATATTGTGCCATTTCTGCCACTGTGCTATCGGCTGTTTGGGAAAAGAATTGAAAGACAAAAAGAACCAAAGGGGTCTGCTTTTTTTTTTTAATGGCACCCAATTTCGCCGTTTGCCTTTTCAGAAACAAAAATAATAATTATCTGCACCGAATGAACAATCAAAAAAATTACAGTGGCAAATCAATAATTATAGATTATTGTTTTATCTTACCTTTCTAGAAGGTTAGGGGGACCACTAAAGTTGTGCCACCCATAAATCAATGGGATAATTTTCATCCAATTAGTTTTCAGAAGGAAGATAATTCTGCCAATCAGTTGTACTTAATACTAGTACATTAGTTGACCATGAGGTCTCCTTCAAGTCTTTTCCAATCAGACAAAAAAATGAGAGCTTAAAATTACTGATTTTCACCACAGGATATAATATTCAAAATTCAAAACAACTTCTACTTCATACAAGGACGGCTTGGCCGAGTGGTTAAGGCGATAGACTTGAAATCTATTGGGTTCTCCCGCGCAGGTTCAAATCCTGCAGCCGTCGATCGAATTCCTTTTGAAGTTAAGGAATTTTACAAGAGTCAACACTATCTTTGTTGTCTTTTTCTTTTTTCTTATTACAGGACATAAACGAAGGTTTGACCGAGTGCTCACAGATATCAAACTTGAAAGGCCACATCTTTTCAGAGGAATTTTGAAGCAAAATCGCCCAGTAAAAGGCCAAGGTGGTCATCCCAATCTGTGCATAGTGTGTTTTTGTTTTGTTTGTTTGTTTACTCATCAATCCCAGAGGCCACACAACTCCCTGTGATAAATGCTATGTAGAAGTTGGCCACACTTATCCAGCAGGGTCGAAACAAAAAATATGGTGGTAGGATAGAATGAGCTCCTGTAAGCAAGTTGTGCAATTTCTCAGATCTGACTGAACACTACGAAGTTGGTAAGAAGGAATTCACACCAACAATGAGAGCAGACACTCCACTGAGGCATTCGAAGCCAAACAGCTTCAGAATGGCTTTGGAAGAGGTGATAGCAGGCGCTCATCAGCTGTTGTGTGTGCATTTGTTCATAAGAGCGACAAGAAGGAAAGAGAAAGAGAGGAAGTAGAGGAAGCCATAGACAGAGTTGAACAGAACAAAAATATTAGCAATCATAAACCAATCTTCTTCTGAAATTTGTTATCTGCTTAGTTATGTAGCGATGTAAGGTAGTCGGTATGTGTTTGTATGTGTGCAAGAGAGGAGCCTTGACACAGGGACAAGAGAAAGCTTTGATGCGTTGAATTATTTGTTGCAGCCACTCAAGGCTGATAGATTGGTAAATCCAGTAGGAAAGGCCAACAAAAACGATAATGCCAATCAGATGTGACCATATGTTGCCCGTCCCATTGTGCAGGAATTTTACAAGAGGCATCCCCAACTTTGTTTTAGAAATGAAACCAATGGCAAAGGTAAGTGGCTCTCTGTAATATTTGGAAGGACCTCCTCTCAAACCTTTTTAGACCTCAATTCTTAAAGAAGGACTGTTGTATTTGGAAGGACTTCGTCTAGAACCTTTTTAGGCCTCATGGTTATATAAAGATATATTATATTTCACATATTGTGGAGAGAGTGAAGAATTTCCTGGTCCTGGGAGGGAAGATGGTAGTGGCGTTGGGTTGATTGTGATTAACTACATTGTTTTTTCACCTTGCTGCCAGGAGAACAAAACCTCAGCATATATCTCTCCAGAGCTTGCCTCAATCAACAACAATAACCAAGGTGCACCTGCTGCTGTTGTGAGAAGTAGCGGTGAAGGCTCAGTTGTCCTGTCTATCCACAACTCCTGCGGGGGACTTGCAGAACGCACCAAGGGCCTCTTTTGCTCAATGCGGAAAGCCCTGGACACCCCAAAGTATTTTCCACGTGGAGCTCAAAATCTGATGAACTCGACAAGGCTGTTCAATCTGCAAAAAAGAAAGAAAAAACCAGCACATGAAGCACTAAATCCGTGTGTGGCTCCAATGGCAGCGCACTTGACCTATTGTTGGTTTCCTTGGCCACACCAGAAGAAGATGGGGCTCGACCTCTTCGAACCGTTCCCGCCTTTTCTTGAAAGTAGCCATGACAACTTGGCATATCCGGACCCAATTTGATCTGACCAATCGCCAACGACGGCTGATTTCCACGTGGTCAATTGAATTCAATGTTCGGGCTGATCGGACCAATGAGAACGTCGGTTGAGGATTAGATCAAGATTTGGTGAAATCAGTAAAACAGCCAGCCAATGGTCATCCCAGGACCAGTTTGCGGCTTCCAATGAAAATGAATTTAAAAATAACTTTATAGTAACCGCCAGCTTCCCTTTGCTCATAAAGAGAAGGACAGAGTCCTTTTAGACTCTTCTTGTCTTTTGTCTGCTTTGTCAACACACACACCACCTGCACTAAACACTTAACCTTCAACACTCCACACACTCGATCGCCTTCCACACACACTTTTACTTCCACACTCACAACAAAGATCCATCAGAAGTGATACAATTTACAATCGAGAGCGTACAACTCACTTGGAAGCAGCACACACGCACACACATCACAAACATATCATATCTCCCCACGTTTTTTTTTTCCCCAGCTTGACTCGCAACAAATTCTTACTCACCTCCTTGGTTGACCAAGTTATTCCCTCAACCTTTCAAGCATCCACCAAAGCAACAACAACAACAACAGTCCAGCTGCGTGCAAGCATTCCACAACTACAACAAACAGAGCAGCACTCTTTTTTTGCACCAGGCCAGCAAACAAGGCTCCTTCAATGAAGCTACCACTCTTTGGAAAGAAGAACAAGACTGAACCAGTTGTAGAAAAGAAGGAAGAAGAAAAGGCCAGGCTCACCGAGAACAAAGAAGAGGACTACAACACCACCCTCTCTCTTGGTCTGGCAAGAGCTACGACATCATGGCGCAAGAGAAAGAAGCTGTCAAGGAGCAGCAGATGATTTTCCAGATGATGAGCCTCTATGTTGTTTGCAGTGAGGAGTCCATTCCATTGTCATCTTCCAGGTCTCGCTCTTCTCCGTCCCGCCAGCGTGAAGACAAGAGATGACCAAAGAGAGAGAGAAACACACACACTTTCACCTTCCTTCGAGCTTCAACAGGGCCACAAGGAAGGAGATATCAATTTTGTATACATACATATATGTACTGCCAACCCCAACAACAACAACAGCCCATCGCGCCACTTAAGACATTGTGTGTTGGATGTTTGTTTGTTGATTGTTGACTTTTAGAGTCTTTCTTGGTCTTGGGCACTGTTGTTGTGTTGTTTGTTGTTTTTTTGAGGCCTGCAAGAAAGGTTATAAAGAGGTGTAAATTAGGAGATTCTGTTTTTAAGTTCTTTATATTTGGAGTACATTTATATTTTATACTTATGGATCATCTGTGACTTATTATTAATACCTTAACTCCTAAATGTGCTTAGATCCCATGCTCGTGCCAATTGGCGCCGATACACACATGTGCTAGAATGAAAGTGACAAAGACAACTCCAACTTAGCCCGGTGTGGCCAAGGCTGTCTTCCTCTTCTACTGTCAGCATTTAGCTATGAATGTTGTGCTTTCAAGAAAGCAGAAAAGAAAGAGAAGTTGACCAGCGGCACGTTACTTGACCTGAAAAAGTGTGTTGAACTGTTTGCTCAGTGCCAGAAGAGATTTTCTCTTCAACTGTCCTTCTCTCTCAACTCTGCAAACAAAGCTTGTGTTAAGAGGGCCACTAGACAGCTTTGACAATGAGGCAGCCTGCAAAAGGCTCCTTGGACTGATGTCTTAGGAGTTGCTCAACGTTTGTAAATTTGACAAATGTAAATTAATGTTGCAGCTTACGTCTTAAATTGAAGTRCWWGCAAAACAGGAGACTATGGGATAGTGATGGAGGTAGTCCCTTCAAAACCAACCAGACTCGCCCGTCTTTTCAAGGTCGGAGATCAAGTTGGACTGGTGCGCAGAAGAGATCTGTTGAAGAGATACAAGGAAGACAATGAAACCTCAATAATCTTTGCAGAAGGCCAAGTGAAAACCTGCACTGAAAGAAGAAGAGATACGTTACTACTTGTGGACTTCGATGTGCATAGATCTCAGCGTACTTACCTCCAGAAGGAAAGCTGGGCCTTGATTAAGCTGGAAAGCAGGATCAACTTTACCAGGATGTACAGCGCCATCAAACGGATTGCAACTCAGAAAAATTGTACTTCCATCTCCCCTATAATCCAAGAGTGCTACAGGATCAATTTTCCAGCTCGCCCAAAAGGAGATCAAAAAGGCAAAGGCAGGGACGTAAAATTCCGTGATTTGCACAGTACTAACAGTTATCAGGGTTCTTTTGAAAGGCATGAGATGCCAATGCCGATGGACAAGCTAAACAAGAGCCAACAAGCCGCTATCTCCGATGCATTTTTTTCAACATTAACTTTGATTCATGGTCCGCCAGGAACTGGAAAGACCCAGAGCTTGGTCTGTCTACTTGGCCAATGGATGAGAGATAGATCCACATCTCATGAAGGCATCTTGGCCGCAGCCGAAACCAACAATGCTGTGGATAACATTTTGGAAAAGATACTGGATCTAGATCTTGAAGGCAAAATGCCTCTTCGAATTGGCTCAAAGGAATCCATTAGACGCAGACTCTGGAAGTACTCTTTGGAACAGTATGAAGAAGATCTAAGAAAAGAGGGTGGACGCCAGGAAAAGGATATAAGAAGGATGTTGAAGGAAAGGGTCAGGCAGGCACCAGTGATATGTGCTACTTGTGTTGGCTCTGGATGTGCGGAACTGAAGAAAATAACCTTCTCAAGAGTTGTGGTAGACGAAGTGAGTCAGTGCATCCTTCCTCGTGTACTGATTCCAATAAGTCTTGGATCAAAACAGGTGTGCCTTTTTGGAGACCATAAACAGCTACCTCCCACGGTGACTTCTCAAAGGGCTGTGGAGCTGGGTTTGAAGAAATCTCTCTTCAGTTTCTTGAAGAAAGGAAAAACTGTTCCCCGTCTGTTGGACACGCAGTACCGTATGCATCCTGAACTGGCTCGCTTCTGCAACTCCAGTTTTTATAAAGGTCTACTCAGGAATGGGGTGGGCCCATCCGACAGAGAACTCCCAGCCGAAGATATCAGATGGCCCAACCCAACAATTCCGATTGCCTTCGTGGACTGTCGCAGCGAAGATCCCAGAGATCAAGCAAGGCGTGATGCATCTAGATCCTGGCTTAATGTTAAGGAATGTGAGGAGGTCAAGACATTTCTCACTTCTGTGATGGAATCTGGACATTTCGACGCCAAACACATTGGAGTTATATCTCCCTACAAGGCTCAGAATGCTTTCTTGTCTAAACTACTGATGGGCGACCGACTTACTCAGGAGGTGGAAGTAAACACAGTTGATGGGTTCCAGGGAAGAGAAAAAGAGGTGATAGTGTTCTCTGCAGTTCGTACGTTCTGCCTGGGAACCTCAGACGATGGAGGTGCAGGAGTGAGCGAGCAAGCAGATTTCAATCATGCAGAGTTTGAGTTCCTGCTCGGCTCAGAGGGAGACAAAAGGCTGAATGTGATGCTTACACGGGCGGCAAAGGGCCTGGTCATCATTGGGGACTCGCGTGTGCTCAAGAGCAAGCCAGGGAGCAAATGGCACAAGTGGATGGAGTACGCTGAAAGCAACAGGTTGGTAGTGCAAAGCGTGGACCAGTTGGTCACGGCCACAAAGCAGGACTCGATCAAAGGTAAAGAGAAAGAGGTGACTCCCACAAAGGCCAAACTCAATTCCACGCAAACGAATACTTCAAGCAGGGGAAGAAACTCAGCAACTGAGAGAGGCAGAGGACAAGAAAGAGGAAGAGGAAGAGAACCACGCTCAGGAAGTGAGAGAGGAAGAGGACAAGAAACTGGAAGAGGAAACAGAAGAACAATCAGCTCGGTCACAGAGAGAGGAAGACGAAGTGGAAGAGGAAGAGGATTTGGAAGAGGGGCAGAAGGTGGACGAGGCAGAGGGGCTTTCTCTCTGGGCGACTTCTTTCCACCTGCTGCTGGCCAGTAGTTACAAAAAAAAGAGAGACAGAGACAGAGAGACAATAGAAGGAATGGAAGTAATCACGGGACTACATCACCAACATGGTCTCACAATGTGTTTGCATTTCTTTTTTTCCTTTTTTTTCCTTTTTTTTTTTTCACTAGCCAATGTTTTGTTCACTTAATTGTTAAATTCATTAGTTTTAATGTGTGTGTGATCTTAAACACAAAGCCAGAATATGTATGTATGTACACTATTGTGTGGAAACCTCCATTACAACAATCACTCGTCTCACACAATTTTGGTTTTTTGTTCAAAAGACTCAAACACACACATCACAAAGAAGGTTGTCTAAGCCTAATAAATAAATACATAAACAAATAGACAAAAACAAAACATAGTTCTTGTTTTGCAAATGCAAAACAATTGGGTAGCGCGAACATGTGTTGTGTTGCTTCTTAAAATGTTGTTATTGCTATTGCTGGTAGAGTGTGTTGTTGTATTCTTGAATTTGTGAGAGGATGAGCTTGCGTGGACCGGTGGGTATGGACATGTGGACGAGGTCATCGTTGTTGAGCAAAAGGAACGCTTCCAAGTTGATTTCCTCTCTTTGAAACACTGAAATATAGCGCTCCAGCCCGGCCTTCTGCAGAATGTCAACGAGCCGGCTATCAACTTCTGAAGGCAGCAGAGAGTGAGTGGGAGGATACATTGGTATGTGAGTGAGAGCAGAGAGCAGAGAGCAAACTTGAAGGAATAATTAATGAAACAACCTGGAGGAGTGTGCGATTTGTCAATTGTACTAAACGTTGATGACCTTGGCCTTTCAGCGGATGCGGCAACATTTTCTCGGCTCTTGCGAGGAGAAAGGGCCAACGCCTCAAACTGCAGCTGTGCAGCCAGTAGAGTTAGGTTCGCCTAGCAGAGCAGAGAGTTATTAGACAAATTCCCTCAATTCAATCAAAACTGCAGTGCTTCCCCTTCTCCCGATTCTATTATCTTACCTCCTGGGAGGAAGCTATTGGCGGTATGAATGCGTTTGCCTTGGAATGTGGGCCTCGGCGAGAGGTCGACTTGATGAACTCTGTTTCTTTAATTTGCGCCTCATAGCGTGCTTTCATCTAAAAGAAAACATAAGGGCTGGCAGGTCAGTCAACTGTTGACACGAAATGAATGAGGGCTTGTGATGATGAGGATGAAATAGCAATGAGCAGACTGGCGTACCATTTCTTTATAGGCTGTAATACCTTCAGGGGTAGTTGGAAGATTTCCTGATGCCTTATGTTTCCATTCAGAGAGGCGTAAGATCTGAGAGTGTGATTTGGAGGATGGGTCTGTTAAAAATGCGGGACGCTTGTGTGCGTTGGAGCGGGCAATTGGTTGTGGTGAGACAGAGGATGCATCCACAAAAGTAAAGGAAGAGATTAGTGCTTCAGTGTCTCTGTTTGGATTGGGTTCTCCGATAAAGGATGATCCACATATCCCACAAAATCTCTGGCCTTCTGTTTTCGGTTCTCCACACTCTATTTCAAATAGAATACAATAAGTGGATGATATCTCAGGGTATGCGAAAGAGAGGAAGAGCATACCTGGGCAATTATTGGTTTGTGTAGAACTGTCCTTAGCGTTGGTAGCGAGATTGTATTGACTCTTAGCAACTTCCGACCGGCTCTGTGAGGATGAGGATGAAGCTGGATGGCCACATCGTCCACAGAAGTTTTTTGTTGGGTATTCAAACATGTAATTACATTTGCTGCACGTCACAGTTCGTGGTTTGTCGTCTGAACTGTTGGTTGCCACTGTCTCGTTACTTGGTTTGGCAGTGCCTTCATTTTTCAGAGTATTGCACATCTGCTGTACATACTTGTCCATAGAAAGTTCCTCCTCTAAATTCCTCAAATACTCGAAGTTTCTATCAAGAGGAATATCTGCAGGCTGAGGGGGAGCGCTGTCTTCACTTTGTACACTTGCATCTGGTGGTGAATAGACTTCTCCACACATGGGACATTCTAAAACAGTTGGATATTGAAATTGATGTTCGCAGAGTGAGCACATTACGTCGATTGGTGTGGAGATCTGACTTGTCTCATACTCCGATGAACACGATGATATAGAGATAGTTGGTGCTATATTGTCATCTGCATGCATGTTGAGAGAGGAGGTTAATGGCATGGCTCTAGAGACAGAGGGAAGAGATATAGAGTGCAAAGATCTAGAGATAATGATTGAAAAGTATTGAATTGAAACCAGACAGAGAGGGCAGATCTCAAAATACTTGAAGAGGTAAACTGGAAGGGACAAAACACACCTTCAGGCTGGCAACTGCTGTTTCCTCCATCGGTTGAAGTCTGTCCAGGGAGGGGTGGTTGCAGAGTTTGTGCTGAGCGCAGCGCCATGCTCCGCCTGGACCAAGTAAGGCGGTTTGTAGAAGGAGAGGATGGTGGAGGAACAGAAGTTTCATTTGGGGAGGGAGATTGGGGAGTGGGGGGCAGACGGGCAGTAGATCGATTGGAGAGAAAAGGAGAGGTGGCAGGAGATGTGACAGAGCCAGGGGAGGAAGATAGTAACTGATTCTTTAAGGTTTGTTCATCATAGGTGTTGGCTTTTTGATCATTCAGCTGCATCCTCTGCATCTTGTCCCGCAGCGTCCGCGTATCAAAGGCTGAGCTGCTCCTCATTTTCTGTCTCCTCTCTCTCTCTTTTTCTCTTTCTCCAAACTTGAACTCGCTTATTATTGGGGGGGGGGGCGAGGGACCTTCAAGTCAATGCCTTGTCAGTTGGCACAAACTCAGCAAGATTCCGAATGAGGATGAAGAGAGAGCAAGCTCAGGCTGTGTTTTTTTTTATATATTGTTTTGGTCTTTCTTTCCTTCAGGTATTGTTTGTGTTGGTGACAACGATAAGCCCTTGCAAATGGAATATTTGCGTTATTTTTCGTTGCGAATAAAAATTCCGCCGACACAAAGGGACGCCCCAACGTACGACCAAGTGGTCTCAGAACATAAACATGTCGAGGGGAAGCACAGATATCAGTCTACAAATGTCTACAAAAAATGTGCAATTACATTGATAGTTACCAAACCTAGAGAGAAAAACCAAACAGAGATATAGAACTTTGAAAGTAAGAATCTCCTTCTAATGTTTTTAACACAACTTTCTAGATTTGAGATTTATCACATATTTCTGGTGTATGATCATTTTATACACATTTTTAACACAAACTACAAAAATTTTGTTTTTAAAAGTTAGATGATGACTATCAAAACTTGGGCAAGGTAAACAACAATTTTGAAAACACAACATTTTATGCTTTTTAGCTGCAAATGTTGAACAAAGCAAAAAAAGAAGAAGAAAATACAAAAACACATATACTCAATGTTTCATTCATGTTTCTTTTTCTTTTTCTTTAAACAAACATGCATACTAATACATACAAACATACAAACAAAATATTGGAGATTACATTGCAAGTTACTAAAATTACTTTAAAACAACAAAAAAGAATGTTCTTAATGGCATTTAAAAAAAAAACGTGTGTGCGCGTGTGTGGGAAACAAACAAACAAATTAACTAACAAACTAACATCACCTCAACAAAAATTTGTTTGAAGGCCACCAAGACAACATATTGAGGTCAATCAAAAAAAAAAATAAAAAAAAAAATAGATATGTTGTGACATGTTGTCGTTGTCGTCGTCGTCGTCATTGTCATCGTTGTGTTCCTGTATTGGGGGGGGGGGGGGCGGTATTACTCGAGTTTGAGGGTTGTGGAGAGGGCGCGCAGCCTCTGCACGGCGCCTCGTTTGCCGGCGGGCTGACTGGAGCTCAGCGTTTTGGTGAGTTTGTCCTTGAGCTCGCCGATGATGCTGTTCATTGTGCCCTTGGCCGCCTCCAGGATCTGCTGCTCCTTCCTCATCTGCACATCTGTGCAGGCTTTCTGTTTGTGTGTGTG
>MRZZ01000769.1:37-17604 GCA_002025285.1 Acanthamoeba comandoni | reverse complement strand
GGAAATTTATGCAATTAACGTGATTGGCCTGGGCAGCCTGGTGCAACGGCAATAAATAACAGTAGCAATTGTATAATAATATTTTTATCATAACGTTCACCCAGCCCTTTGTCGGCCCTAACAAAAAAACCCACACAGAAAACACTTTTCTCGAAGATGAGACAGCCGATTCCTCGCCGTGCTAAACTGATCAAGAAAAAGCCTTTCGATGCCCTGGACATTGAAGCCCGTCCAAAGCTTGTCGTGAGGAGAAGGAAAGCCCCTGTTGCCGCACCTGCAACCACCACCACCACCACCAAGAAGTCTTCTTCGTCATCTGTGATAACAAGGAAAACCAAGCCAACTTACGTGATCATGATTGCCAAGGCTATAAAAGACATGAAAGAGAGAAATGGCTCTTCTGCGTTTGCCATCAGCAAGTTTATTGGCAACAATTACCCTGTGCCCGAGAACTACAAGAGGTATCTTAGGGCAGCGCTAAAAAGAGCTGTGGAAGAAGGAATGCTGATAAAAGAGAGCCAGAGATACCGAGTCTCCTCTTCTTTTCTTCGCAAGATGAAGAAGAACAAAAAGAAGAAAACCGAGAGTTCTGATMAAGAAAGGCTGAGGAGGATAGAAGAGAACGCGAAGTTTTTAGAATCTCTTGGCCTCTTGGAGACTAAAAAGCAGATTGCCCCTTCAAAGCATGCAAACAAAGTAACAAAAAAGGGAGATAGAATGGCATCTAATTGTATGGGCAAAGATGACGAGTGGACCAATGGTGATGAATCATTTGATGGAGCCGAAGGTAATATATCAATGAGTCTCATAATGACACTTGTGTGTGTGTGTTCCATTCACTAATTCATGTGATGGTAGACATGGCCCGCCATGCGCTGATTCCCGTGCGCAAATCACGTAGGCTCATGAACGAACCTGCCCTTGACTTTGAAGAAATTAAGGTATGAATAGGGTCGGTGCCATTTCTATTTTGCTGTTTGAAATGAAAACAATTTTACTTACTGACTTCACAGGAGGTTGTCGCTAAGGAAGTGGCTACACGAGGTCCCTTGAGACGAGGTCGCGCAGCAACGCCTCAGCAGAGAGGGTTCCATGGTGCTGGCCGTGTGCCAGCTATTGAGAATATGTCTGTTCCACTGAGCCTCGCGAGTGTTGGAACGACTATCTGGTAATTCCCATTCATTACAAATCCATGGGCTAATCTTACTGTGGCATCCACTGATTAATGCATTTCTTCTTTTCATGAAAAGGTCTCTAGGGCACGTATACAAAGGTCCGCATAGCTCAGATAAATATTGGAGCAGTAGACAGGTACTATCTAACCACTGCTGAGAATGTAGTCATTTACTCTTTTCACGTTTTTATTCATACTTTTCCAGTGCATGCACAGCCATGCCTATCCAATCGGTTACCGAGCAAGCAAAGAGAAGTGGGGCACAGTAAGTCATTCCTTAGTTTTGTGTTTTCTTAAGTTGTAATCAACAAACCACACACAGATGTGGATCATGGAGATAGAAGAAGGGGAAGATGGTCCCATCTTTGTGGTAAGAGAGCAGAGAGACGATGAAAATGAAGATGGAACACCTTGTGAAACAGACGAACAGTCGGAAACAACCAAATACAAAAGGTATGATCGATCTTCCTCTCATTTTTTAAGATCTGTTAATGCCATCAAGGTCATAAATGTATAAATATACATACGCTTTGATCCATCAGGTTCGCGAGGCCATCAGCTACACAGCCATGGACAAAGGCTTGCATCAATGGGCCCAGCCCAGGCTCTCGAGTAAGCGGGCCACTACTCTTTGGATTCTCTGACCCCATCACAGTCAAACTGTTAGATGATCTTTGGAAAAGGGAAAAGTAAACGAAACTGAAAGAAGGCAATGTTGTCTGACATTATTGCAACAACAACAATTGTTTTATTTTCTTTTTGCTTGATGGATGATGATTCTTATTATTATCATTATCATAATTATCACAATTAAATTACAAGTTTTGTACACTACAAATGCGGGAGTTTTGAGAAAGAAGACGTGGCCTGATATGAAATTTCCACTTCTAAAGTGCGACATTGCAAGTAGTGCACAAAGCGGTATCCTTTGCCCCCCTACGTGGACAGAAATGAAGCTTTTGCACCGGTCGACCTCAAGATAGGAGACAAAAAGAAAAGCAAGGCACAACGCAACAGCCCTCCTCACAACCAGTTTAAATTGTTTGAAGTAAACATTCTTTCATTGATTGATTGACTTACAATGAAGCTAGAAAATTGGCAAGGCGGTTGCACAAAGGGCTGTTGTTGGTCGTAGCGTCGATGTTACGAAAGTAGAGCTTCTCTGTGTGTAGCAGGAGAAGCACATTCTGCCACAAGGTGCATACCCCACCAATAAACTGTGTCACGTTAAAGAAGAAAGCAAGAAGGTCAATGATGTCCATATTACTGAGCACGGGCGCCCGGGCGGGGTTCCTATGGCCCAAGTGTTCTGTGACCACCTTGGTGAGCACCTGGAGCAGGTCCTGTTTACAGCTCTCCAGCATGATGTTCATCCTCAATGGAGCAAACCTTCTTTCTCCTCCTCCTGCTCCTCGCTCCATCTCATCCATTCCTTTATCGACTGATTTTGTTGGCCCTATCCTGTTCAGCAGCTCGCCGAGACAACCCAACACCTCGAGCTCCACTGTCTGCAGAGACTGCATGAGCGCGGGCACAAGCAAGGAATAGATCTCTTTCCCTTCTTTCTTGGCGCTGGCGATCACTTGTTGGATCATCACGAGGTCGCTCAGCAGTTTGGCCTCTGAAGCAAAGAGAGCTCTGTGCGCTTCCACAGCAAAAGGAGGCCTGCCACAATCAACAACAAACTCATGATCAGCACGTGTAGGTTCAGGTACAATAGCAAAACAACGTAAATCACACACACAATCACGCAGGCACACATTGAAGGGCAGAAATTACCTCCAAAGCTGTGGCTCTTGACTTGCTGAGTCGATAAGGACAAACTGCAGCTGCAATTCACCTGCAGTGGCCTTGGTGAGGCCTGCAGCCTTTGCTTGAAAATCTTCCTTGGCCTCTGTGATGAGAGAAGTCAGAAGAAATCTCATGACAAAGATCAAAGCGATAAACTAACTCACCTCCACTACTGGAAGAGGACTGTGGCGATGTCACGAAGGACTCGAATACCATTCCAGCCAGCTCTCTGGCCAATGCAAGGTTCACATCATAAACAACATTCAGTTATCACAAGATATTCAATCATGTATGCAAATTAATGGGGATTCATCATCATCGTACCTTATCTTCTTAACGATCGAAGGGATCACGCTGCGTCTTAAAGAATTGGCTGACCGAAGAGGCCAAAGAAAGCCTATGGCGAAAATGACCAAAATGCCAAGGAAGTTTGCCTCTATTCTTCCTAAAGCCAATTTGTCGACGCTCTGGGTGGTAGGTTGCTGGCCCACAATCATCACAATGCCTGCTGTGAACGCAGCCACAGTTCCTGCAGTTTCATAAAATATTCCTAAGTCTATCAAGGTGCGATCCATTACTTAAAGGCCAATTATTACCTGCGTATTCAATGGTTTTATCAGAGCGCATGTATCCTGCAATGAGAACCCATCCAAAGAGGAAGAGTAAGATTCCCAATGGCGTATTATCACTAATTACAAGGGCTAGGTATCCAACCAAAGAACCCAGAACTGTGCCTGCAAACAAAACCACCAAACTTGTGAGGCAAAAGACAAATCAGATAAGATTTTTGGTGGTAACCTTGCAATCTGAGTGCTGACTGGCGAAAAGAAAGGCCTTGCTTCTTGTCCATGACAAGAGCCACAGTTAAAGGCGTCCACACTCCATAAGAGAACCAGCTATATTGAATCATTAGTCAGTTCACTCGCACGATCAAGTGCTTTGTTGTGGAATTACTTTTGTATCGCAGGAATTAATATCATGAGGCTGGCTACAGAAATCGCTATCGACAGTTGGGCAGCACCTGTTTTGTTTGTCCACAAGGATTAGAATTGAGCCTAATCAATATAGAAGTTATCCTTGTTCTATTACCAATTGTCTGAGTAGACCTCATCCATCTGTATGTATGGCTCCAAAGTAGCCTGGCCATATTCATTGCACCTCGTTCTTCAAAATCCTTTTTGGCGGTTCTGGTTTGTTGGGGTAAGCCAGCCAAAAACTTTTTGAAATCTTTTGTTTGGAAAAAACTATTAGGACACATAAAGAAAAGACAATGGTTTGACTTTACCAACTAAGAAGTGCAATGGATAAATTGTTGCAATGAATTGCCAATTCCAGCGCCATTCCAACTTTACTGACTTGAGGTCACTTGCCAAATGAACCACGCTCTTCAAGTTGAAGATAAAGGAGTTAAGTGGAAGGAATTGAGCCAGGTCCAGCCCCTCAAAGATCACTCTATCATCATCATAAAATGCTCTCCTTCTGGCCTCAGTAAAGTCCTCGAGTACAAGATTCATGGCCTCTGTATTGGTTCAGTGTGTGATGAAAGTTAGTTGATGTATATTAACCAATTTGAGGAATAATAATACTTTGAATGTCTGCATTGCACTCATATCTTTCTACTTCCTCCATGCTCGAACTCTGATTTCTGCTCCTTCGCTGATTTTGCGCTTGTTGATCGCTTTGATATTTAAGACGTCTTCTCCTTCTGTGGCTTCTCCTATAACGCCCGACACTTACTATTGTAAAAGAAAACGATATCAGCATAAGCTTATTAATAAAAGAGTGGGTATGACCAATCTAAAACAAGTGCTTATTTGAGAATGTACCATGTTTCTTATTGAGTAAGTGGGCTAGTTCATCCAGATAGGACATCATAGAACTGCTCACTGCACTAAAACTTGGCTTCAACAATGCTAAGAAGCGCCTATGCAACTCACCATCCACTGCCAACTGGGTGCTCTGGTGCATGCCCTCCAGTGATTTGACCATGGCCTCCAGGTTATTGATGTACTTCTCATATCCCTTGTTACAAAATAGAAGTCGCTCCCAAGACGTTTCCGCCAATCTCTAATAATAGTATAACAAATGTAACACATAGGAAGTAAGAGGACAACAGAAAGCAGGATAGAGATAGGAAGCAAAGAAGGCGATTGTGCGTATGTTACCATCTTGGTTGTGGCTAAATTGTCTTTGAGTACCGTGAAGAGAAGCTTAGCCTTTTCTTTGAGGTGAAGCCTTCGAATGTCTCTTTCCGTGGGGGTATTGTACAGCCAAATAATACATTGGCAAAGTTTGGCAGATGTGTGAAGGCTCATCCCTGTTGAACCATGTTAAGCATGTATTTGGGAGGAGCAGTAAAACCAAAACGAAAGGGGTATTTATAATATATCATACCAATGCACTCTGCCAGCTCGTGCTGTGCGGTGGCAGGCCAGGGCAAAAGCAAACAAAGTACTCCGCATACCAGTCCTAAATAGGAGAGAAGAGGAATCAACTTTGGCTGGCCAACAGAGAACAGAGAAGAGCTTGGCAACAAGAAAACCTATAGCAACAAGAGCCACATAGCACAAAGGCGAAAAGATATCAAGTGATGGGTTCTTCGTAAAAAACAGGATGACAACCAGGTTTGTCACATTCGTTAGTTTTTGGGCCACAGGGTGATAGTTGGGCCACGAAATTATAAACGTTGATATAAACAAAGCAAGACCAAAATAGAGTCTGTATAACTCCAGATATCTAAATCCTAGAGGGGATTGTGAGAGTTAGCAATACACCTTGTTGGCAGGCTCCAAAGGGGAACATGGATTTTCAAATTTGCAATGTGTGAGGGGAAATACCTGCCACTATGGACAATGAAATGGCGGAGCCTATCAAAGAAGCACTATTCCAAGACATTACTTTAGTACGACATTCATTGTGGAGTGAAGGAGGGGCGGCTCTCACCAAAAAATGACCCACGCAATGTTAAGCGATTTGCCCAAGGTGCTGCATGTTGCAAAGATGGCCCCAATTGGAGCCAAGAAAGTAGCTGCCGCAAACTCTGTCCAGATCCCACAAATTCAAGTTATAAAGAGAAAAACGCACAGATGTTAATGAAGAAGGCTTTTCCCTCCTTGAGGATTTGTTTTGGGGGGGGGGGCAATACGTTGAGGGAAAGGGGTCCAAATGCATACAGCAGTAGAGGCCACTGCTGCTGCAGCAGTCCGCAGTGCCCAACTGAGAGCATTGAGGAATGCTGGGCTCACATAGACTGGCAACTTAAATGGAATGCATACGAAGCAAAATGGTCCCCTGCACCACTGGCACTTCGTCGTGCTTCTGGGATGTGCCTGGCTTCCACCTCCTCCGTCAAAGCAACACAAGTTGAGATCAGTTTCTGTAACAGAAAACTCCCTCATGGTCTCGTTCCTCCAAGACCGCGGAAACTCGGTCTCTTCATCCTCTTCATCTTCTTCCTCCGCTTCTTCGTTGGTTGTTGTGTCTTCGCTTGGATTATCCTCAAGCTCATAGTCTTGATGGGGGCCTTGCATACGGGAGTAAGGCTAGTCCTATAATCTTCCAATTTGGAAAAATAAAACGCAGCCCTTTGTCTCAACCCAACCAAGACAATCGCAAATTGGCCTAATAATTAGTAGGCCAGCTGGCTATTGGCTATTGGCTCAAATATTTGTGTTGATCCCACCACCTCCAACTCGGCGAGACAAGGTGGCTGTGCGCATCGGGGTGTTCTAAACACCCCATTAGTGCTTTGAACGTGTTGTATCGGCAAACTCACTCTTGCTGTGGCTGAGTCATTCTTAATCCCAAAACCAAATCATTAATCGAAAAATAACCCATTTTATTCAAATACTTCTCTTGATTGGTTCCAAGATCCTAACGAATATAAAATCAAAAATTGATTTGGAAACAGCCAATAGTAATTCAAAATTCTGGCCCCCTTAATGGGGGGAGGCCTTGGGCTACATTCGGTTTGCAAGACTCCAACAAAGCAAGACTCGCAAAACAAAAAACAAAAAACAAAATGATCATCCCCATCCGCTGTTTTACTTGTGGCAAAGTATGAGTTAAAAGCAGAAGCCTGAATTTTGGCGCTCCGCAGTGATGATTTAGAATCTAATCTTAATATTAATGTTCCTTCATTAATTAAGGTAATTGGAAACAAATGGGACACTTATCTGAGTCTCTTGCAAGACGATTATAACGAAGGGTACGCCATCAACAACTAAACATTGTGTTTTGTTTGCAAGCCCCTTCCCTTCTAGTCTTAACTCCCGCATTTCTTCACATCTTAGTGATGCTCTTGACATCCTTGGCTTGAAGCGCTACTGCTGTAGGCGCATGCTTCTCACACATGTTGACCTCATTGAAAAATTGTGCGTCCCCCCCCCCAAAATTCATTCCAGAAGCAATGTTGGAATTCTCTCTCATCTCTTTGTTTTACTTGGCAGGCTGAATTATAACAATCTGGAAAAAGCAGCAGATCAGTAGAGAGAGCATGGGGCAAAGAATGAACTAAGGCTTTGTTGTTGTACAGCAGATCGTGGGAGAATCACAGGATTAACCGCACATATAGAGAAAAAAAAAATAAACTAAACCAAGAATTAAGAGCATGCTTGAGAATCGAAGCCTGCAGGCTCGACCTTCTGCTGCTGTTAGGTGGCGGCACACAAAGCCAACCGAGCAAAGGGTGTGAGTCTGCTAGAGTGGAGATGGCCAAGAAGTTGATGTTCAGCACCAACTTTCCAACCACAACCACCACATCGATTCATTCATCCAGATGGATTCTGGCCCTTGAATTTACAAAAAAAAAAGAAAAAAAATATTACAAATTCCTTAGATTTCTCTTTGTGGGATAAAACCTGCCGCACAGTCCATCGAAGAATCCAAACAATGCAGCAACTAAGCCGGGTTATTTCCAATCATTAGGGCCCATATGGAATTTTTCAATGCAATTTCTTTTCTGTGTTCTTGGCTTTTTTTGGGATTTCACTGGAAAACAATTCTCTGATTGCGAAAGAGGAAAAAAAAAAGGGCGCACACCACCACCACCACTGGGTAACACCACAGTACCCCCGCCCCCTCGGACTTTTTCTTTCATGTTTTCTTTTTGAATTGCAAGCAAATTACAAGAGGAAACACACGGCCTTAGTGCACTAAGTCAGATTGGCCAAACATTTTGAGTTCTCGTTGGGGACTAAGCAGATTTTGAAAGAAAATCGTGCGCACTTTTAAAAGAAGAATCTACCATAGGAAATTCTAGTCTGTAAGTCTTCTGGGCCTCCCCCCACCCCCCAAACAAAAATGCACGTATGTGTGAAAAGCTTGCTCACTTCTTCCTTTGAAAACCTCTGCCAGACAATGTCGAAGCAGGTAGGCCAGTATCTTCTGTTGGAGGATTCTGTACTTGGGCAGGGGTCGGATGGGACTGTATATTTGGGAAAGTGCAAAGAGACGAACAACCTTGTTGCTATCAAGAAGATTGACAAAGAGGCATTGTCTGAGAGGGCAAAGAATCACCTTACAGTAGAAATTGGAGTACTCAAGAGCATGCAGCATCCTAATGTTATAAAGTTGCTTGATGTCATAGACGATCCCTCCATGTCCGCCATTCATTTAGTTTTGGTAAAAAGGCCTTTCATACGATACAGCAATAGCATCCAAATTATAACACGAACGCTTTCTTCATGCAGGAGTACATTGCTGGATGCGACCTCTATGATTATATCGAGCAAAGGCATTCCCCTATCAGTTTATCTGAGGTGCGCCATCTGTTCTACCAGGCTGTGATCGCTGTGAACTATTGCCACTCACGGGCAATTGTCCACCACGATATCTGTCTGGAGGTATGCGCCATCTTCTTCATTCCTCCCCCCCCCTCTGCAGTTCTTCTTTGTTCTTTTGGGCCTCTAAGATCCCCTGTTGCTCATCAAATAGAACCTCATGGTCAAAGGCGACAAGAAGCCTTTGAAACGGACAGAAGATGGAGTCAAAGATATTGCCAGTGAAGTTGATACACTTTGCAGCAGCACACAAGAGCATGGTTCAGTCTCTCTTCCCTCCGTCAAGCTGATCGATTTTGGTTTTTGTGAAGAGGTAATCCCTGGTCAACTTCTCGAAAGGTTCTCAGGAAGTGAAGCCTATGTTGCACCAGGTACACACCCAACCAACCAACCAACCAAGCGAAGAGATCCTCTTTGCTTTCTCCTCTCTCTCTCTCTCCTCCTCCCCCCATCTGGTCACCCGAACTCACCAACCATGATGCATCATGCAGAAATTTTAGAGGGGGATCCTTATGAAGGCACTCCTGTTGACATATGGTCTTTGGGAGTCATTTTGTACATTCTCATGCGTGGCCGCTTCCCCTTTAACCCATCAGATATAGACGAACACTATGAACAAGGTACTGCAACAACTCTATGCCACGCCATGCCATATCACCTTCCCCCCACCGCCCCCTTTTTTTGTAGTCGTTGAGTAAATGCACACACATCGCCATCTCACCTTTTTCTTTTTCTTTGCTTCTTGTGTGTGTGTGTGTGTGCAGCGACATGTCCTGAATATATTGCCTCACTTTTGGAGGACTTTGACAACTCGAAGGAGGCCCCTGCGTTCGACCTTCTGAGGCGAATGTTTGACTCTGACCCAAAGACACGAATAACCGCACCAGAGATCCTCGCCCATCCCTGGTTTGACGGTATGATGGACCGAAGCTGTGTGCGGCCGGCCTCCTACAACTGAACTTCTCCTTGTGTGTGTGTGTGTTGTTTAGATGTATATTATTTATCTAAAATAGAGCCAATTTCTACTTTTCGCATCAAGAAAGAACAAAAAAAGAAGAAAGAAGAAAGCATCCTCTGATGCGGCATAGAAAACTGTGTGCGTGTGTGCGTGTGACGGAACGAGTTCTGAGAAAGAGGAAAAGGGTCGTGTGTGCGTGTGTGTTTGTGTTTGTGTGAATTCGAGATCTCATTTTAGTGTACAAACGGAGGAGGGGAGTGTGCAGTGGGGTCTTCTAAGTCAATCGAGTTGGGAGAGCTGGCTGTCCATCATCATGATCATGGCTGCCGCGGTCGCCGTTTCAGAGTCTAGCGGTAGGAGAGAAGCGGTGGAGAGCAGCTGCTTGCTATTGTTGTTGTTGCTGCTGCTGTTGATTTGATGATGAGGTCCGCTTCCCGCAGCACTGGTGTTTGCTGCTTTGCTTTCCTTCGCTTCTTCTTCTTCTGTGTGCCCACTAGGAGTTGGAACAGGGGGAGACGGAGGATCTACATGGGGCACCCGAGAGGAGTGTTCTGCGGAGAATGGAGAAGTAGCAAAGCTGCCAGACACTTGCGTATTTTGAGGCGGGGAAGATAGCGAGAAAGCAAGAAAAGGCGAACCCGATGTTGGCACATTGGGAAATGAAAGCAAAGGAGATGATGGAGATGATGAAGCCAATGAAGTCGAAGAAAGAGCACTGGAGACAGAGTGGGGGGGAGTCATGCTGGTGGGGAATGTGGGCATGAGTTGGTGCAGATGCACAGCTGGAATAACAGGCACGCCAGAGGAAATTACCAAAGGCCGCTGTAACACCGAAGCGATAGCTGGTAATCCTATATTGCAAGTGCAAAGTTTAGAGGGTTAAAGAACCCACAAAAACACTATCATTGAAGGAGTAAACGTGCCTCTTATTGTTGGCATAGTAGTTGATGGGATGGATGGTAAATTGATATATGAATTGATTGATGGCATGAAAGAAGAGCTTGCGAGTGCACTATTAGTATTTCCCTTTTCACTTTCGTCCCATGGCTCGGCTCTTTTTTGCCGCTTACTGCTTGACGTCTGCGCATCATCGTTCTTTGCTGCTGAAATAGTACCAAAATTAAATGCAGGCAGTAATTGCGAATAAAGGGACAGGGCATTACCAATTGTGCTGATCGTATCAGAATTTATCGAAGGCAAAATTGTAAGTGTGGTATCTTCGCCATTTCCTGCATTTGTGTGCCAATGAGTTCAAATTTGCTACTCTTAGGCCAGGAATGAAAAATGGTACCTTGCTCATCGGGACCTTCTCCACGCTTACGCCTTCTTCGCCTCTTTCTTGGGTTATCTTCCAACCCAGGCGCCAGATGATTGTGTGTTCCCTATTATAAAAATTAGAGAATGTTTCGTTTCTTGTGGAATTTTTGGAATTATTTAGATACCTCATAAGTATTGATTATATGATCCCCATTCTGCTCTACTTGCTTCTTCACAGGACAATTTTTTTCTGTACATTTATAATAGCTCCTAACAGGAGAACTAAAAATCAGCAATAGTACTGATAATGATGTTAAGAGAATTTGAGGATATGGATGGAACCTAGGGTAGGGGCTGCCTTTCACATTTTTCTGTCCATATTTCCTCCAGTGATACCCATCATCCAAAAAGTCAACCCCCGCAGTGGTTTCTATGACAAGCCGCGGAGTGGAAATGGTTGTGCCAGAGCTCGTTGTCTTGACATTATATTGCACGGAGGGTTTGTTCTGTTGTGTATTTGATTGGTACTTAGTTAGTTCTGGTCCTGTTGCTGTACATAATGATTTAGTGGTAGGTGCATGAGAGTGTCTTTATCACAGATACGTACAGTCAAAAACTCGGAGAGAACAGAATTTTTAAAGGACAGTTGATCTTCTGCATTCAGGCGTGTGACTTGGGGTGGCTCATGGTTGTGCTCTCCTTTGTATGATGTGTGTACTATGGGCTTTTCATTTTCCATCACTGTTTCCACCTGCTTTTTAACAGGACAGCCTAAATCCAAGACAAGAACAAGATAAAGCAATTGCTGAATGCCACTCAGAGCCTTACTGCACGAGAAGAGAAACTGTGAGGGGAGGAGGCAGAAGCAAAGTGCTTACCTGGATGCGTACACTTATAGTAACTGCGAGGGAAGTGGCTGCCTTTGACAGACTTGCGACCATACTTGCGCCAGCGGTATCCATCATCCCCAGGGGAAATGTCATTATCTTCCTGATCGTCCACCAACTCGCTGCTGCTATTGCTGCTGCTGGAGCAGGATACTTGGTCTGCCTGGATCAACTGCCCACCCCCGTTCTGCTACAAAGGAATAAATAATTTTCCCATAGCTTGGGAGGAAAAGTGGCACACTCACCCCTATTTGTGAACCATCGTTCTTCTCTTTGCTCTGAGGTTGGGGCGCAACGGGCACTGGGGCAGGTATCCTCGGCTGTGGCTGGCTCGCAGGGATTGCAGCACTTGGTGCAGATGCTGCAGTCGTTGACGACTGTGATGACGCAGCAGTGCCCATTTTGTTGGTCACTCACAGATCAACAACAAATGCGACCGCCCCTTCCCACCTATGCACGTTGAGGGGATGAGATCTCCAGATGAAGCAGCACACACAGGTGTGCTGATATTTCTTTTACAGTTTTTGCTTTTTCTTTTTGGTTCCAGCCAAAAGGTATTTTGTATTTTTTTTTTTCAAGTTTGGTTGGCCGTGTGGAGTTGGAAAGAGAAGAAAGGCGTTGACCACAGACAGACCCCTCCCAAGTGCCCTCAAAGAGAGGAATACTGCCCCCCCCCCAACCAGGAGACAGTCTTCTTCTTTCTGATTGGTCAAATCCCACCAAAAGGGTATATTGTTTGAAAAAATGAAATTTCATCTCAAATAAGAAATGTTCTTTCTACCAATGAAATTTCATTTCAAATAGAAATTTTTCTTTCTACCAATTGTATGATTGATGACGCACAGACGCATCATCTGTAGTAAGGCTCCTTAAGGAGTAAAGTGGCGGGGAGAACAATGGCTTTTGGGCCTGAATTTTAATTATTTATTTATTCAAAAAATACGCCGCAAAATTGCCTCATTGTTTGTTGTTGTGCCAAAGGACTGTTTGTGTGAATGTGAGAAGTATATAGTGTGTGTGTGTGCATAAATATGATAAATGTGGTGAGAATGGGTAATGGCTGATTGTGACTGATGATGATGATGGATCACAGTTTTTGCAAACAACAACAAAGAACAACAACAGCAAGAAGAAGAAGAACATGTTGTTGTTGTTGTTGGTCGTTGACCTTTAATACTACACAGCACACTCGGTTGGTTGGTTTGATGCTGCTTACTTACTGACTTACTATTACTTCCCATCCCCCCTATATATGGTAACAGAGTCTTCCTTCCTTCTTTCTAAGCGCGCCTGAGACCAGCATAGGGGTTGGACACCTGATATTCTGCTTTTCTCATCCTCTTCAAAATTTCATTTTGTTTGGCAAGCTCTTTTTCCAACTCTACAATCCTTGCCACTTGATTCATTTGCTTGACCTATATACATAAATAATAATAATAATAATAAACAAGAACAAAGTTGTTTTTTTTGTCAGCTCAACAAAAAATGAGAAAAGGGAGAGAGAGGGGGGGGGTCACTTGCCTTATAGTCGGTGACTGACATTTTGCTGAAGTCCATTTCGTTGAGCTGCTCGTTTTGCTCCTCCGTGGCCGCTGCCCTGGCCGCTTCAACCAGCTGGTCGGTTGCAGATTTCACCAATCCCGAAGCCTTAAGAAAAAAAAATGTATTAGGTTTAAAACAAAGTTAAGCTTTGGTCTATTTCACAATGCAATATAGCATTTCCTTTGTGAGATTAATTGGTCGTTGTTATGCAATTATTTACCCTCATGAGGCTTTCTTGCAGCTTGCTGAAAGGATCGGCTTTCGCCTTCGATGCAGCTACCAATTGGGCTGTGGATGCCGCCACAGCTAAATAGCGTAAACACAATGTGTGTTTGTTGTTTTAGAAGCGTTACGACCGCAAACATCTTGCATTAAAATAATAAATAATAAAATAATACCTTTAGCAGCTGCAATCAGAGCAGCGTCATTGAGTTTGCCTTCAGCCAGACTGTTGGCTGCTGCCACGAGCTGTTGTGTCGACATTGCCACAAATTTGGCCGCAGAAATAAGACCTTTTTACAAAGCGCGGGGGGGGGGAGGATAAGTCTCAGATTTAAGAATCTTATTGTAAGAATGTATGTATCCAAATGTTTGTTTCGCACCTTCTGACCACGCAGGGTCGAGCTTATAGGAGCTCTGAGAGTTAGGTAATTTGCCCTGGGCGACTCTTTCTTTCTGTGCGTCTGTTGCAGATTTCACCAGCTTCATTGCAGCATCCGTTATTGCTGACGCAGCATCCATAATAGGACCTTTTTTTTTGAAAAAAAAAAAAGGCATAATGTTAACATTCACAAATATAAAGTGTCTAAGTTCTAGGCCGGGTTCTGATTCTTATTCTCATTCTTATTATATAGGTTAGTCTTTGGGTGCTGCGGCCTCACCTGTCACATCAACCTTGCCTGCTGGCTTGGGTGGTCGTGGCTGGCTTTTCACAGCAAGCAACTGTTTGGCCGCTTCTTCGATCATTTTAGCAGCTTTGAGCAGCTCTTGCTCTGCTACAGACTCTAGATCTTCGTGGCTAAGACAACGCAGCCACACTACACGTAAGGAACGAACCTATGCAAAGCCAGCTGCAGCCGAATTGACAGAGGGAAACATAGCATACCTTGGCTGGCTGTTCTTTTGGTTGACGAGTCTCTCTGCCGCCTTTTCAACTGCAGCCATCTGATCTTTCAATGCATTGTGCTTCTCTTCTAATCCCTTCACGTCTGTCCAGTCGTCTTGATCGTTTATGCTGTGGAACACACCTCGCATCAGTTCCACGACAGTAGTACCTGTTCTTCTTGTTGCCTAGTGTGCATACAATAAAGTGCATCCATTGTTAACTTCAATGCAAAGCTTTCTTGGATTAATAAGAATATAAAAGGGCCAGAGATCTGCGGGTTTACTTGAAGAAGCTCTTGCTGAATCTCAGGATCCTCTGTCAGATGTGTACAGCCTTTAGCGTGGTCCATAAATTCTTTATTTGAGGAGATGACCTTGCCGATCGAGACCCTGCAGGAAGTAAGGTGGCCAAAGCGTTGGTTTGCATCTCTTTAACAGAGAACTTTTTCCCTCGAGATAGGGGATGGAATGCTTACCTGATTTCATCTTCTTTGCCGGCTTGGATTGAGCTTAGCAAACAAGCCACATCTTCGCCTAGACGCTTGTTCGAGTCCAATAGTGTTTGAGATGACGCATTCGGATTGCCAGGATTTGTGGGACTGTCCAGAGTAAAGAGATAGCTGTCCACAGTATTGATACCTCTCTCTAAGTCAGTCACTATACAACGAAAACGTAATAATGTTGTAAGAAAAATATGAATAGTTTCACTCGCAGTCGGCAATTCTTTTCTGAATGGAACACTTGTAAAAGCGGGGGGTCTGTTACGCATTCTGTGTCTCTTTTCTTCCTCGTGATCTTCTATGATTTGTTCTATCCGAGTTTTAAGGGAACGATTTTCTTTGACAAGTTCAGCGTTTGTTTGGTGAAGTTGCCTATTCTCGTCTGCAAGATATAAAGAAAATGCATTAACACTCCGACTGGATACGAAAACAAAAAATGGCCCATACCTTCTATTTTGCTTAGTTGTTCTTTTAGTGCAGACGATTCCTCTTTAAGTTTCACTATTTCTTCCAAAGCTGCCTTGAGCTTGGCCATTTCTTCAGAAGGTGTAGCAGGTGCAGGTGCAGGTACTGGGGTTGGAGCTGGGGCTACAACGGGTTCTGGTAGTTGAAGCTGCATTATATAGTAATACGAAATTGAGTAGGTCAATTAAAAATAAAAAGAGCTGGGCCACAGAACATAATTGGGTGGAGAAACTTATGTACCTTTGGAGGAGACGGAGGCTCTACTCGACGGTAATTGAGATAGTCGTCTGTTTTTGCAATTGGAGAAACTTCAGGTCTGGGATCTGCGGGTTTGGGCGTTCTTGCTGACAAAGGAGCTACTGTTGCTGACTAGATATTTGTCAAGGTTTATGCGTGGTGGATTGTACAGTGTTTGGAGAAAAACGGGTAAGGATTTGACGTTGAAAGGATATTCTTGCCCTGTTCATTGCTTCTACATTTTTTTTGCTTTCATCGACCATGCCCATAAGTTGAAGGAAGAACGAATTATTAGCAGGCGGTTGTGTAGTGGTTTTTGCAGGCTCCACTTTCTGCCTCACAGGAGGAGGAGATACTGTATTACACGGAAAGTAAGCATTAGAGTTTTTTGGTGGATTGCAAGTAGAACAGCTGTTTGAGACTTTCCCAAGTGAATTGTGGCTTACATGTTTGTTGCGAAGTTGTGGTAGGAGCAAATGCGGGCTTAACATCAGAATGGAATGAGACCCATCCAGGAACAGTAGAAGTCGTTTGTGCCCTTTGTCTATGATATTAATGTAGCAAATAAGCAATTAGGGTGTGATTGGTTGTGGTTAGTGTTTCATAAACAGGTACCTTGATGGCTCTTCAAAGGAAGGCAGAAATGGCTGTAAGCAAACGTTTACATATGGTACGATATTCGAGTTAATAAGGCACGACTTATGTATAATACGAGTAAAGAGCCAGATGAATGACTTACGAGTACTTGTGTTGGCTGAATTTGTGGTAGGAATTGAGGCTGAGGCTGAGGCTGAGCTGGAGGGCTGCAGTTGGGACTGCAGTCCCAGTTGCAGATTGGGGGGATTAGCAGGAGAGAAAGCAGGGTCAGTTGGTGGTGATTCTATTTTTTTATTTTCTGTTGAGGGTCGTCTTCGTCGTTCCCGTCTTCTATCAGCTGAAATCACATCTGTTTTCACAAATTGGGGCGCGTCCTAGTGCATAATATTGATCACAATGATGTTAGATATTAGCCTTGGCATGGTGAAAAGCTTTGTTGACAAAAATATTCTTCGTCAAGTGTGCGTGAAAAGGCAGAGATGAGTTTCTTCCGAACATTCAAAGACATACCGCTGGTAGCATGGGAATGGGCACAACCCGAGCGAGACTGATTATGTTGCTAGATTTGAAATAAAAATCCCTAAGATCGATGTACTGGGCGTAATAGCGTTGCATAAGGAAATCGAACAATTCTTTGTTCTCAAGATCTTGTTTTGATTTGTTTTGAAAAGAAAAGAGAGGAAAATGTTGTTAGCTCTGGAAAGTTAACTTACTAATCAATTGAAAGGGAAGTGATATCACGTACTGCTCACAAGTTGTTTCATGAAATAGGTGACCACGCTATAAATTGCATAAGTCTCCAGAATGAGTGGCATAAGAGCAAAGGTTTGAGTGTCATTGAGCTGCTGCGCCGAATCAAAAACGACCTTCTGGAACTTGAGGGCTGCGTCTTGGTGATCCAGCAAATGTGTCAATATCTCGAATCTGCAAAAACATAAAACCACACAATAAACATGAGGGTTCCATTCCTAAGAGGATCATCATGCTTGTTTTTCTTGCAAACTGAGAAAAGCTGGCTGGTTTTGATCCTTCTAGCGTGGAAGGAATACTTACGCGTCCTCTGGTAAACGGTTGTTTGTTGTCTTTAAGAAGTTGTCCAGTGATATGTTGCCATCGAACATACTATGCTTTGAATGAAAGGTGATCTTGCTAAGAAGAAAGTCGCAATAGGCTGTGTTCAGCTGTGAATACGTTCCTATTTTCGAAAGCGTAGAAGTAAATGACAATGAGGCCATGAGCCTTTATAGAATGCAAAGAAAGAACAGCATTGYGTTC
>MRZZ01000764.1:0-12080 GCA_002025285.1 Acanthamoeba comandoni | reverse complement strand
TATTCTGAAATGAAGCCTGCCGCTGCCTTCGTTAGGTCACCTGGGCCAATGCACAACCACAAGAGAAGATGGTCAAGAGAATGTGCAGAAAAAGAAGAGAAGAAGAAAACATGTCATGTCTTTTTTTTTTTTGCGGTTCTTGAGTTGTTGTACTTTCAGATATAGAAGAATAGGTTGAGACGACGTAGCCAGTCGATTTACTCCCAGACTTGAGGCCATCAGCAAGTGCTGGAGATGCCTCCAGGTAGTCCTGTACCATAAAGCCAGAATAAGAAGAAAGCTCATTTGGCTTGTGGCATGGTAACTTTGATGAAAGGTGAGACCAAGGACATATGTTACCTGCATGTGTTGAACTTTGCAACGTAGCCACCGCAGCACCTTGTCATCACTCAGCCGATAGTAGACCTCTTCATTGCGTTCTAATAGACAGATGGCGAAGAAAGAGAGAAAGAAAAAAGAGGATCAAACGATTGAATGCATTCATTAAATATATAAGGAAACTCAAAGACCTGTCACATCACACAAGAGGCGTAATTGCTCTTCGAAACTTTGGTCCTTCAAAAAGAGAGCATAGATATCTGTGAAGTTGGCATCATGCGTCATGATTTCTTCAAGTACATGATAATAGCCTTGGCTTTCCTCAGTCTGAAATCCCACATACATACATTTTGTTAAGAACAATAGAGCTACCCAAATCTGGGTGGTGTGCACCTTCATTCGCGCTCGTTCAAGAAGGGGAATGATGAGGAAAAGAGGATCTATTGGGGTGGCCAAAAAGAGCTTTCCTTCTTCACGGTGGAAAATAGTTCAGAACAAAAAAAAAAGAAAAAAAAAAACTTGGCATCTCGTACCTTGTATGACACTCTGATCTTTGAACCATGAGGCATATTGTGGTCCCATCTTTTGTAGTTCCATAAATTTGCCCTGTTCAGCGCTTACAAGGAAACGGGCAGCTTCATCTGTGCTCCATCGCCGGTTTATCAATTTAAATCATGCTCAGTGCTGAACTCTCTCAAGAAAGATTATTAATAATCTTACCTGTTTTAGGGTGAGGCAAAGACACTATTCGAAGGTCTTGGACATGGGCACCCGCAGGCAGTATAAAAATCCTCTCATCCTGGGCCATTTGAGGTACACAGCTAATTTATTGGGGGGGGATGGTTAATTTACGCATATATTTTTTATTTTTACATTCCTAGAATTGCAAATTCCTCAATTTTTTAACATCAAATATCTTAAAAATAAAAAATATCTTTGCAGTGAGCAGGAAAGATATTCAATTTAAATAGAGCAAAAACGATAAAAAAGGCAAAGACTACACGATGGGGTACATTTGTTTTGGAAAGAAGTAATCTCCTCTTGTTTCTCCTTTATGGACTTTTGGTTTGTGGAGTCCTTCAGACATGGCCTAAGGAGGCCACATACTACTAGTACCATTGTGCACAATTCCTCTTTGTGGTCTAAATCTGTGGAATCTAATTGTGCGTCCACCTTTGGAGTCATGTGGCACAAACAGATATCTGGGACTTGTCTGTGTTGTATTCACATAGGATGGATGTTGAGTCTCTTGGTTCTTCAAGCCCAGGCGAGCAACATCACTTGGGGCAATTCTCTCATCTTTTCAGGTATCTACCCAGTATGTGCTGACAGCACTACTCAACGTCAGTGAGACTAAGCCCACCCAATTCTTAACTTTACAGGTGCAGCTGGTCTTGAAGTATTTACTCTGATGGGTTCAAGGGTCGTCCAGCTTACTTTCAAAGCAATCAATGTTGAGCAGGTTCTTTCTTTTTCTTTCAACTTTCTCCTGCCTCTCCTATCAGCGTTATTGATGAACAATTCAACTTGTGTGCACACAATATAGAACAAAGGGGGGATACTGGCTACAAGGAACCTCACTTCGAGTTCATTAGATGATTCCTATAATTCTACAAGAGCAGCCATCAATGTGCAGTATCTGATTTCTCTTCCTGAAGAACAGTTCTTTGGATTCTTATCCTCCAGTGGCACCCCAGGGGCTCTGAGTATAACCCCTCTCCCACTAACAGAGATTCACATAATGATTAACTGATCCATGTCACACAGTAACTGCAGAGCATCTGGCGAGACTGAACTACTCCATTCCGTGGGTAGGCCCTTACACAGGTCTTGTGCACTCCATTCGTGAGCCTTTTGTTCCCTACATATTTAACATCAAGTACTTACTGGTGCTATCGTACTTTTAAACATATGTTGAACAAATTCAATACCTGACTACTACTAATACTTGATCAATGCAGAGCTTCATTTAGAGCCGAAGCATTTGGCCTTGTACAGTTTCTCACAAGGCAAGTTTCTGATACTAACTCAGAAGGAATCTGAGTAAATGAAGAAATAAGTTATACACTAATAAATTACACCCCACCCAGGAATAAACTCCTTTCCAGAATGTCATTTATTTATGCTCCTCCTGGTGGAGTAGAGGCAAAGCAAAGTGTGGAGGAAGCAATCCGTACAGCAGGTATTAATCTATTCATTACCCTTACTACGTCTCTAATGCTTTTTTGGTAGGCCTACGATTTGTTCATACTGTCAGAATTCCTGATACGGAACTTACAGGAGGTCCTGAGACTACACAGGTAAGGCTTGTCCGATATCACATGGAGCACTTGAAAATATCTTTCTGGTTTCATGCAGGCAGTTCAACTCATTGCATCTGGAAGACCTCAAGCAGTCATTGTCATAACTAATCCTGGCCTGCAAGTAAGCGAGCCCTGTTTCGCACATTTCAGGCAGATTGGCTGCTGACTAACTGTGGCAAACTAACCAGCTTTCCTCAGTGATCAGGCAGTTGAAACTTGTGCTACCTCCTGAAACAGCGTATGGTATTATGAGTTCAGGATTGTTGGGTATAAATAAATACCTTCTTGGATCGGAACGCTCCAATGTTTACGGTGTTTCTGCTGTACGCTACTCTCTAATCTTTGATATGGGAGCAACTTTATGCATAAAATGACAGTGTATGCTATGGTGTGCAGGTACCTTTATTGAGTGATTTAAGTGTTCCTTTAGTTCAGGTATTCTGTCAAACAATGAAATTGGCTTTGTTACTTTACTGAAAATATCACATGACAATCATTGCTTAAAGGACTTTTGGCGCGACCTAACAGCGCACGACCCTACTTTGGTGCCTATTGAGTTCATTGCTATGGAAAGCTACCTTTCCGCTCGTTTTATTGCAAATGTGATTAGACACATGCCAGGCCCACTTACAAGGTAACACTCAGCAATCAGTGTGGCAATTGGCAAAAAGTAATTCTTTTCTCCTCATAGGCAAGGGTTCATAGATGCTGTGTATAAAACCCCTATCTCGAGCATAGGGGGGATCATGCTAGGCCCATTCAGCAATGACTGCACTCGCACTGATTATCTGGCCTGCTGCAATCAAGGGCCACGGAAAGTGTTCTTGGTACAGTTTCCTCAAGGCCCATTCGAATATGTACCAAATACAAAGCTAGAGTGGTCTTCCTGTGATCCTGTTGCCTCAGACCTCAAGTTTCCTTTAAAGTTTGGGCAGAATATTCCCTTAACTGGTATCTTCTGCTTGAACACTTCCAATGCATCACATCAATCCTTCTGAGTAAACATTCTTCAGGACCTCTGAAAGATTCAGGCCTAGCTATGCGTCAGGGTATCCTGGCTGCATTTGCTGAAGTAAACAAGGTCCTTAGCTTTAACGGAAGAGAACTTGCATTAATCAGTTATAATGACCAGGTGAGGAAGAGTATTTCCGAAGAACTTAGCTTTGAATAGCTCTAATCAGGTATGCTAGGGAAATGAAACTACTGCGAGGGAGAACGCTCTTGAGCTTTCTGCTCATGATTCTGTGCTGGCAATGATAGGCTTTATTGATATCAGATCTCTAGAAGGTAGCCTTCAGATGAAGCACATCCCGATCTTCAAAAGTTACTAAGTAACTTTGGTTCTCATCACACAGTGAGTCTGGATATAACAGAGCCTCCATACCTCAACAGCACCTTTCCTATCATCGGGTCAGCTGTCTCATCATATTTACTGCGCAATCCCTTCCAAAGAAGAGTTATCAATGTTAGACCATCTGTTAATGAGGAGGTATATCAGAGCTCTTTCTTCATTGCACTCCATTGCTCCCTGCCTCTTACTCATCAACTCTCACAGATTGGAGCAGTGCTGGAATTTCTTGTAAATAAGTTGGGCCTCTCACGCATAGCTTTATTCCACGAAGGCACAGAAGACTCGCTTCAGGTGAATCACTCACCAAGTAGACATTAAGCAAGCACTGACGTTAAACAAAATAGGTGAAAGATGCATTGCAGAGAGGACTCCTGCTTAATGGTGCACTTCCCCTTTTCCTTGAGATCGTGGAGGGCTACCAATCGCCCCTTCAATTTTTAACACCGCCACAGGCCATCATAATATATAACCCTTTGGGAAATGTATGTCCTCCTTCACAGGTTTTGCCTTGTAGAACAATAATAGTTAAGGGAAACTCTAATATCCAATGAATAGCTAGTTGCCAAGTTCATAAATGACACAAACATTGCCACTAAATTCTGTATCATCTCGTCGGTGAACCCTGATGCTGTATGGAAAGGTATATCAGATACTTTAAAGGATAGACTCCCAGAATCAGAGGTCAGTTTAAATTTAGAAAAAAAACAAGCGTGTAATCTCTTTAATAACATCATTTGCAAATGCAGGTCATCTTCACTCAAGTAATTCCAGATCCAAATAACCTAACAGGAGAGACTGCTGAGCTGGTACAGGCATACCAAGCTGCGGTCTACTCATTTGATTCATCTGCACAACTTTCGTTCCTTTCCTTTGAAGGATATATAATTGGAAGGTAGCACAATCTCCTTTGTTCTCTACTGGATTACAGTATCAAATCCACACCCTTCTAGGTTTATTGCAGAAGCGATGTCTTTTGTGAATGGTGAGATCACCCAAGAGAAGATCTTACGAGCCATTTATTCAGAGTCTTCGTTCAATTTGAAAGGCCTTCAATTGGGCACCTTCAACGACAAGCAAGACCCCCTTCTCTTCTCTCTGTCTCTTCGTCCGTTTAACCCAGCCCCTTATTTATGGTAGGTGCACAGTTGCTGGAGAGTGCTGTAATCAAGGATCTAGAAGTGTAAAGGTGACAAAATGTATATATTTCTTTTCTCAGCCCATTGATACTAACCCACTATCTCTAGTTAATGAAATTTGCAAAGGGCGAAGAATTATGGCAGACAATGGACTTCTCTTTTTCCATCTCAAGTTGCACACTGAGTCTAAAGATACCAGGTTCATTCTCCTTGTAGTATTGAATTGACTGGTCAGCTAAATGAGTAAGAGAGTTGAGACTCACGCACACAAATCCAGATCCTCCTATTGAGGTGTGGGTGGACTTCTCAGATGGAGAAGTGATTGGTAGGTTCTCCCTGACATTTGTAATTCAACATTTTATCCAGTAATTAAAAAGTATGGCCTTCAGGAGCATTAGTTATGTTGGGTGTCATAGCTCTGCTGTCTTTGATATCTATGGTGGTTATCTCTGTGGCTGCATTGGGACACAAGAACCCTGTCATCACGTAAGAAAGTTTCTCCTTCACTTCGCTGCTGGCAAACATGTTTTCATATTCGAGTTTCTTTGGCATTACCTCACCTCAAAAAGGGACTCTGGCATAGTTTACAATCTGTTGTTCTTGTTCGGCATTTTTTGTTGTTCTTGGATGCTCTACCCTTTCATTGGAAAGCCTAGCGACTCTTTGTGTGCCCTTAGGCCATGGGTTCTCACACCTTGGGTCTTCACTTATGGGTAAAAACGTTTCCAACTGTTTGTCCGCTTTTCTTTCTTAACATGATTCATGCTTTTGGTTGCTATAGTATGTTGGTGGGGAGAGCCATATCAATCTGCTGGTACTACAGAAAAGAGGATAAGGATTCTATAGTAAGCATCAAAAGGCAAGAACTCCTTTCTGCCATCAAACAGTATATTAGCTAATTGACCTTCTTCTTCTGATAGTCCCTGGTGGTTAGCTCTATCTTTTGCCTGCGCCGTCACTGCCATTCAGATAGTAAGTATCATAATTGTGTTGAGTTCTTCTCTTCAAAATGGAAACTATCTTATCTCCACCTCTTCCTCCGTTTTTTTAAAGGTGTATCTAATTCTGTGGACGGCCATTGATGCGCCGTATCCTCAAGTCTATGATACGCATGGAGGGGACATCTACTACCGTTGCCAGTCAGAGCACCATTATGTGTGGCTTGGCATCGAACTAGCCTTTGTGGGCATCTTTCTTATATTCGGTGACCCACCACTCTTCATGACTTCTTGACACTTCCTGGAGGAATAAAGAACATGTCTTGAAAGGTTCCTAACATGAAACGCACAAAAAAACAGGTGCAACGGTGGCGACTCCTCTGGTTTTCTTCAACCTGATGTGGCGCGAAGGCAAGTGGATTGCCTTATCTTACTGGGTTGCATCTCTGTCCACCATCATCGTTGTTGGGGTTGTTCACGGTGTCATGGACTCCCCCAGCGCTTGGATCAGGTGAGCTCACCGCCAACCCAAAGAAAGTTAGATTCAAAGTGTTGATGAACATAAATGTATTATGGTGACAGTGTGCAAGGCTATGGAATGGCTGGCATCCTGGCGTCCTTGCTTCTGCTCGTGTATGGCCCTAAGATATACAGATTGCTCACATACGCCTGGAGCAAACAGCGGTCCGAGAAGAGGGTGCAGCAAGGTGAAGCAGTGGTGGAGGCCAATTTTGAACTGGACGAGGACGCCAACAACGATCTGCAACGAACCAAGGAGAACAGGAAGAGTATGAGCCTCAACAACTTCATCACAGAACAAGATGACGACGACGGCCTGGACGCCTTGTGAACAACAAAAATATTTCCAAATTTTTTAACACACAAGATAGAAAAACATGTAGCAGTAGTAGAATTATTTTTAATAAAAATACTATTTTAGTTTTAGTTTTAGTTTTTCTTTTGTAAATGCAAAAATGAGTTAAGTTGCACATAACATAACATTTTGCAACCTGTGACATTGTTTCATTGATTGTTGGTATCAATCAGTTTGGCATGTTGCATGTTCTGAATTTTTTGCTTTTTGGGTTCATCCCACACAAGTTTATATTTGAAACCAACACACACACACACATGTGTGTGTTAATTTAAAATTGGACAAATATTTTGTTCTCTTTTCCTTTTTCTCTCCACTAAATAGGCAACTGCCGAAGCACTCACTTTGTAAGCCTCGGGGAGTCAATTGCAGGTGCACGTGTGTGTGTGTAACTGAGGTACTAATCACGTGTGTGTGTGTGGTGTGTGTGTGTGTGTTTTTTTTTACTGCACATATCCTGATATACTCTGTTCTACAAAGAGAGAAGAGAAGCGAGAGCCCAGGCATGGACTGATGAGATTCAGTTCTCGAGCGTTCTGGTTGATCAGGTCCTCCAGCGAAGCATACGCCTTCATATATTTTTTTTAAAAAAAAAAAAGTAAAGAATGAAACAAAACAACAAATATTAATACCAAAAGTGCTTGCAAGTGTGTGGATGTTTTTGTTTTTGTTTTTGTTTGTTGTTACAACATACCCTATTATTGATATAGAATGCAGGCTGATTGGGATGATGTATGATTCGCTGGTGTTGTATGCTGTTGTCAATGGCCACTTTGGAAATTGTGAAGAAGCCCGGGGACGACGTGCTGAACCTCACGAGAAAGGTGCCAACTTGCTTGCCAGCAAGATGGCCCTCTGCATCACGAGTAGATATGTCTCCATGAAAATAGCTTTTCCTGAGTATTGAACGTACCTGGTGACAAAAACAAAGACGCACCACTACTAAGTTAAAGTTGCAAGTCTCGAGAAATTATAAAAAAGATATGGAATGTGAGGGAACGTACTCTGTCCATCAAAGGGGGGAGCTGTTCAGACACCATTGGACCAAACCAGCTGAGGAAGTTGCCAAAATTTTCCATAGTTACATGTTCCTGCCCGTCACTGCTCTTTTCAGCTGCGATTATGAACGAAATTGAGGAAACGAAATGAGTTAATAAAGGTGTTTGGATTTTCGGTTTTGTTTGAGAAGGGAAGCATACCTAACAAGGCATACAGGCATTTGAAGTTGAGGATACGGGTCTGTGGGTCGTCTTGTGGAGGTAATAAATTAACATACACCTTCAGAAACTCTGTCCAGGAAACTTTATCCTGTCACCGAAATAAAAAGCCTGCCCAGTTAGCACTCTCGCCGGGTTTAAAAAAGTGTTCAAGAATATTAATATTTAAAAAACATGTTACCTTCTTAAGAAAATAATCTTTCCATAGTTTTCGGCCATGGATGTCAAGAATAGCTGTGTCTACAATTATATATTCTAAGGCTGCAACAATGGCAGGGAAAGCTGGCCTAAATGGAACGCAATGAATATGTATATAAGACTAGCAGCCCTTGTCATTGGCACACAAAAGAGGCCTATTGTACCTTTTGGAGGGATCGTGATGCCAACATGCTTCGATCAACTGTTTCAGTGTAGGGTGAGTGCCTTGGGGAATAGCGAGCCTTACATGCTTGTTGCACACTGCGTTACGGAACTCCTCATAATTATCAAATTCTGAAATAAATAGCAAAAAAATGTGTTTAACATATATTGACGTAATAACAAAAGATTGAAATGAAATCATCTTTAATCAGATTACCTCTGAAAGGCTCTTGACGTGTCAAGATTTCCCAGAGTACAATACCAAACGAATATACATCTGCCTTCTCATTGAAAGGTTCACCTGCCATCACCTATGACAAACACAAAGGCAATGAATTACTGTTATGTGCCTAGGAGCAATAGCTCTGTAAATGATGCAGGAGCAGAGTGCTTACCTCAGGGGCCATCCATAGAGGAGTGCCCTTGGCTCCTTCTACTCCATCCATTATATTCTCACCTCGCTGCTTGATTTGCTGTTTAAAATGGTCGAGAATATGAATAGGTATACAGCTCACATAAGTTGCTGAGTGCACTATTCTACGTACACTCAGGCCAAAATCACACAGTTTGATGCTGTAGTCATCCCCCACGAGCAAGTTCGATGTCTTCAAATCGCGGTGGATAAACACAGGGTTGGAGCTGTGAAGCCAAGTCATACCCTTGGCCGCATCTCTTGCCATGCGCATTCTCATGACAAGGGGAATATTCACTTTTTCGTCGTGAAGGAGCGCCTCTAGGTCTCCCTTAGGCATGAGTTCTGTGATGATCATCATGTGGCCAGGAATTGTACAAGCCCCCATGTACAACAGGATATTGGGGTGGAAAATGCGACTGCAAATAAATTTTGGAGGAGGGAGGAAATTTGAAAAATAAATTAATGGGTTGGCTTTTAAAAGCAAATACATTGTATTGTTATTAAACATGTGGGAATGCACTCGTACCTGACAATTTCAACTTCTTTACGGAATGCATTGAGGCTGTGGTCGTCGAGGTCCTGTCGGTGCAGTACCTTAACAGCAACTTCCTGAGAGCGACATCGACCCCTGTATACCGTTCCGAAGGAGCCATCGCCGAGCACACCAAGCTTCTCAATCTCTTGAGGGTGTATTTCAGGAGGCCCGCTATGGAAAACCTCCCTCCTGTCTTGATCCATAAATGCACCCTTACCATTACACACAAAGTTAAAAAAACATCTGCCAAAAATTCACAACACCCAAAACAAAATAATAACTAACTGGTTCCACAATCAACAAGTTCATAATAATGCATTTTACAACAAAAAAAGAAACCCTCTAGCTAGCAGATGGTAGACATATACCATTGGGGATGCGCCATCTGCTTCTTTGCGGCGCTTCATGAGGAACTGCATTAAAAACAATTTGATGTGGGAGGGGCAAGGTTTAGAAAGGGGTGGGGGGGGGGCTGCCAGGTCATAGAATCTTCGTTCAAAAAACATTGGCCTGCCAATTGCAACCAATGGAAAGCCTCCTTTGATTACAGATTCCAAGCATTTCTTCGGAAGTCCCTTTTTTCCGGGATTGGTCTGAACAGCATGATTGGAAAAAGAATGAAGGGCACCGTGACACACAAATGTAATGCTTGCAATCGTCAAGATGTAATATCGAGCGAGGAACCAAAGAGCCCCTCTTGTTTTTTTTTGGCAGCCATTCAACGGTTCACTGTTGGCTTGCTTTGTCTTACGACCACGGAATTAACCCTTCGTCCCAAGAAAATACAATCAGATGCTTCTTTTTTGGGGGGAACCACTAGTTTGTGTGGTGTAAGATGGAAGTGGTTTTCCCAGACAGTAGTGGCAGATCAGAGAGTAAAACAGAACTTTGGCTCTCTCTCTCTTCAGTGTTTACAAATGTGCCGGCCGACCTTTTATTCACCTCTTCCTATCCTTCACCCTTTTCTTAGATGTACAAATCAGAAATCCACTCCCTAAGGAGTGGGGATTGCACTATTGTGCTATTTCTTAATGTTGGCCAGTTCCTTTTGAAGGTCCTCCAAGATTTCTTCTCTTATTCTCAGGGCTTCTTTTCTGAACTGTTTGATCAGATCTCGTTTGAAGTTTTCCAACTCAAGTCTGAGTGCCTGAAGGTTTTCATCACTTATCTTTGAACTGGCCCCAGAAGAGGCACCCCCGACAGCGGCCTGTATAGAAGAGCCAGAAGTAGAAGGCGAGGGGGCTTTCTTCTCTTCTCTTGAGCTCCTACTTATGCTGCTGCCTCCACTACCAAGCAAGGCAGCCAGAGACTCCTTCTTTGGATCTGTTGAAGTTCTGCTCCTCCCGCTGCTGGTGCTGGAGCTGCTTGATCTCAATCTACTCTCCAGCTCAGCTCGGCTTGAACTTGACGATTTCCTCTCCAGATCCCTCGCCTTCTCGTCCCCTCTCAGAGTTCTACTTCGACTCGATCTGAGCTTGTTCAAGTTGTCAGGGCTTCTTATCTCTGCCAGCACGTCGTCCTTTAAGGAACATTTCTGGTCTCTGTCCCTTTTCTTTTCTTTATCTCTTTCTATTCTGCTCATGGAAATGAAAATTTAACTTTACACCACCGCCAACTGTCAAGGACAAACAAGTTGTTTGTTTATGTTTATGTTCAGTTTCTTCTACTCTCCCACTTCGTTGTGTGAAGCGGCATACAAACCCTTGGCCTTCAACCCTCTGCTCTCCTTTTTTACCAATTTATTTTAAAATTTTAAAATAAAATAATTAATCACGTTATTTTAAAAATAATCCAGAAACATCTCGGGTTGATGAGGCACATTCTAATATTCTCTATCGTTCTGGATTGATAAGAAAGGAGGGGAAAAAAAAAAAAATAGAATGGTACAACAGCCGAATATAATATTTTTCCAAATCACCACCACATCCAACAGGTCCTCCATCACTGGTGGACTTGCTTAGAGCTTGCAGGTGACCGTCTTGGTTTCCAGATAGCTCGCCAAACCTTCCTCGCCGAGCTCGCGACCCCAGCCACTCCTATGAAAAAAGGGGCAGGTCAGGTCAAACCATACCAAAAAAAATAAAAAATACAAAATAAAAAAAATACAAAATCTGTTTCATCATTGTTCAGATTCAACAAAAAAAAATGTGTGTGTTTGGTTGACAGAATGAATTAACTGTTTGAAGCCTCCGAAGGGTTTAGCAGAGTCGTATACGTTGAAGCAGTTAACCCAGGTCGTGCCGGCTCTGTTGTATGCAAGAAAAAAAAAAGGGGAAAAAAAGAGACCACAGATGGATGGAAATAAGTAAACGCTGAGAATCGAAAAAACTAAAGCGCAAAAGAGCACATGGTCATTTCTTTCTTTCTTTCTTTCTTGTATGTGGGCTCACCTGAGCTTGCTGGCTACATAGTGGGCCTTGCTGATATCGCGGGTCCAAACACCAGCAGCAAGACCGTAGATAGTTTTGTTGGCACGATCAATGATCTCATCTGTTCGACCAATAGCAAAGCAAAAGAGTTCAATAAACTTTTGCCCTGCTTGCTCACCCCCCCCCCCAAATGTAAAAAAAAAAAAAGCGTGCGTACCAATGTCAGAAAATCTCATTATGGACATAACTGGACCGAATATCTCG
>MRZZ01000762.1:0-10298 GCA_002025285.1 Acanthamoeba comandoni | reverse complement strand
TCTTCAGGCGGTGCTCTGACATTCCAAAGAAAAGAAATTGATGGAAGAATCAAAGGAGTGATTACTCACCTCGAAAAGTACGTATGCAACAAACAAATCCAGGAAGGTGATGAATGGCCCTGCTGATCTTAAGCACATCACATTTGAATGCCAACACACAAACAGCTTTCCCCAGCTTAAGCTGCTGGTCACCAACACGGCAGTGCCCAGGCAGACCTCTGTTCTTGTTGCAGGAGTGCGCAGCCTAAAAGAGAGATACCCCACCATCATTGATCCCATACTGGACTCCATTGAAGCCATTACAACAAAGGCCATTGAATACCTGCAGAACTATCATTCGAAAGATAACACCACAGGTAATTCCCACTTTACTCTTGCTCGTGGCTAAAAATGACTCGACAGATATCTCTACCCTTCTGCAAATACACAGAGGGCTTGGCAAGACTGCATAATCATCTAGAAACGTTGATAGATATCAACCAGCACCTCCTCTGTGCGCTCCATGTGGGCCATCCCAAGTTGGACGAAATTTGCAGAGTCTCGGCCAGACATTCTCTGCACAGCAAGCTCACAGGCGCCGGTGGTGGCGGCTGCGCGATCACTCTGTTGACGAATGGCATAGACAGTGGTGAGCCATCCGCCGCGCTTGCTGAACTTAAGGAAGAGCTCCAGCGTGTGTGTGGAAACCAAACTTGCTGCTTCGAGACCGGTGTGGGCGGAAAAGGCGTCACCTTTCACTGCAACAAGGCTGATCTGCCTGCTCATTTCTTCGAGTAAAGACACAACGGCCATTAAATTATTATTATTATTTATTTTTTATTGCCATTCCTGGAAATTCCAACAGGTCACCCTTTTGCACTAATCAACTTGTTGTTGAGAAAAACTAAAACTGGATTGCTATTTGACAAAGAACATGGGTGATGAAAATCTAATGAGCAAGAGTGGCATTTCCTTCATCAAGCAAGCTGCCTTTGTAAAGAAGAATGCCGGTAACATGTTAATCATCCACCGACGATTTTTTTTTTTCAAATCTCAGAGATGTTGTTCTGCAGTTGCAACAACACCAGTGGCACTCATGCTGGGGGTGGGCGCAGTCCTCTTGGGTCTTGGCATTTGTTTGGTGCGCACCATCTAATGTGTGTTGCTACAGTGATGTGCCAAATGCTAATGTCACATTTGTGCATGCAGGGTGGATTTGCACTCACACTTCGAGAAATCCGTAAATTCATCAGAAACGAGGTAACCTTCTCTTTTTTTTTCCAACTCACAAGTCCTTCCACCCTTCCTACTTATCTGTTCTTCTTTGCAGAAAGATTAAACAATAATTGTCCAATACAAGCCCAAACGGCACAGACCATGCTGTGATCACCAATAAATTAACATTTATTTGAGTGTTCAAGGCACCAAACAGGACATTGGATTCGCGAACTCGTATTTTATTTTGGGGCATGCAAGCATAATCATATAAGCTAGGCTTAAACCTTGAAGCCTCTGCTCTTTCTCCTACCTCTGGCTCTCTCAGCCTTTTTGCTTGTACTTGCCAATTTGGGTCTGAGAATGAAATGAAAATGTGTAAATAAAAGGAATTGAAGAAATGGAAGGCGGTGAAAAGATGTTCAAAGCCAATAATGAAAGATAGGCGGTCTAGAGGAGGCAATGATGGAGATGACGTGTACCTAGTTGTGCTGCCGGGTACGCCAGGCTTGCCAAAGTACTTAACAGCCTTTCTGGCGTTCTTGCGGCCCCTCAGGAGGAGTGTGTTGGCGCCAGTAGGGGCACGGATAGCAAGCTGATCGAAGGTGAGAACCTCGCCACCAGCTTTAAGAATGCGAGCGCGGGCAGCCTCGGTGAATCTCAAGGCGCACACAGTCAACTTTGGTGCGTTGATCAACCTGGCATCATCGGTGACAGTGCCGACAACAACGACAATCTTGCCTTCCTTGCCCTTAGCGAGACGGGCAAGCCTAACCAAGGAGATAGGGGGCTGGTTGACTCTGCTCATGCACAGCCTCTTAAGAATGACTCTGTTGAAGGAGGAACCAGTCCTACGAGCCAAAAATCTGTAGAGCTGGGGGGCAAAATAATATTATCAACATTGCCCGGTCAATCGGATTGATTTTAAGAGTCCTTAACATACCTTGACCAACAGGAGCAAGTATGGGTCATCACTCCTGGGGGAGGTCCTGTTCTTGTTCTTCTTGTGCTTGTTATCGAGATCAATACCCTACATTTGACCACAATATCAAAATCAATAGTTGAACTCACAGATCTTCCCAAAGCTTGAGAATTCACAACACTTCCATTCAAAAGGGGTACTAGCAGAAGAGGGGGAGGGAGTACCATGTCTGGACGGTCCTCGCTCTAGCGACGTAGATAGGGATGGAGGAGAAGAAAGGAAAAAGAAGGACGAAACACAAATTCCCGCAAATAAAATATATTTCGATGTCCGCAAAACTGTCGACATGGGGGGGGGGCGCGAACAAATGCCACAAACACAACACACACACGCCCAACAGTTACACCCAAAGGCCAGCTTGCTGAGGGCCTATCAGACCATCAGTGATGATCAACTGCGTGATTACTTTGATGAGGTCCCCTTCAGAAATGTTGTATCTGGGGTTCTTAATCTTCTCTTCCAACTGCTTGTCCAACTCTGAACGGAGCGACTGCATGGAGGAAGTGCCGGGTTAAGAAAGTTGCCTTGTGATGGCAAAAAAAAAAATTCCTTTTTTTTTCCAATCACACACACAAGCCCACCATACCTTCACAAGCACAGCAATGCGAGAGTCAGCACGGAATTGAATCCAAGAGTCCACTTTTATCAGCTTGTGATGGTGATCGACATCTATCTCTCCACCAAAAAGCAGCAAAGGATAGTGGGACACCATACTAGATTGTCGAATAAACACCTGCACAAAATAATAATAAATAAAAAAAACAAACCGTTCAGATCACACATGTCCTCTTTCGCTGCTTTCTCTCTCAGCCGCGCTCACCATTCACAATGGCTAACAAATTTGCTCTCTCAGGCTAGGACTTCACTTGTTTGCCTTTTACCTTTGTCGTTTTGACCTTTTCGCTGTACAGGAGCCAGGGACTTTCAAACTCGCCTTCAGCAAAATTAACTGACCGAGGGTGCAGAAATACTCTCCCTGATACAAAAAAGCTAATTGTAAGCAAACCAGACAGGCAGCAGCGAGAGCATACATACCGTCATTTCTGGTGTAAAACTTGAGGTCTCTGGCTTGATGTGGCTGGGCGATGGTTCCTGGCACTACCTGTCTGTACTTGACCTCTGGGGAAGAGATCCGTACAACGTTGGGATACATGCCACAGCACAGGACAGCTTTGATGATTTTTGTATTATTCGAGTTGATATTCAATTCCTCGCCAGTAACTTCTATCAAACCATCACTCGCTTTGCCATCCTTTTGCATGCTCTTTGCAATTTTATCCATGGTTCGTTTGTTGATGTCTTTGGAGAGAAAGCCTATTTCTGATAAAAGCTCTGCATATTGGCGCTTGAGGTCTGATATGGACTGAAGCGCTGCTCGTGACAAGAATTTCTGCAAACACTAGCTGTTAATGATCTGTATACAAGGAACAAGGGGAAAAATGCAGGAGAAATAAACAAGACAAGGTACATGCCTCATTGCAGTACTGGTGTTCTCTGCCATCTGCTTTGGCCCTTAGCCAACCTTTGTATGCGGCGAGTTGAGTGAGATGGTCACTCTTATCCAGGGCAAGACTCAATCTGGCCTTGTTCGCCTCTTCCCTCATGTCAAGTGGAGAAACGAAAGGAGATCTGGAACTCATAATGGCAGCAATCGTGAGTATGGGGTCTATGCAGCGGAAAATAGATCCAAATAACATAATCTTTCCGATGTGCACATCAACTGGCAAAGACGCCAAGTGATAGCCTAATGGCGTCAGCTGTTCTGTGCCTTTCTCCAAAGCGCGGACTTCGCGGAGCACCTATAAATGGGAATGAGTATCGTTATGTGCGTGCGGGTGAGTATGGTAATACTAACTGTCAAAGCAGATTCAATTGATTGTAGGCTGGGTGGTTGGAGGGCTTGCTGTAGGAATTGTGCAGCCGAACATTTGACATTGAGCAACTTTATCTGGAGACAGAGCTGCTCCAAAGGAACACGCAATATTTCTGGAGGCCTATTACAAAACGATCAATTTGACAAAGTGCTGCAAAGAGCCGAAGTGTTACGCTATTCGACCACAGTCTCTTCTCTACCTTTGTTGCATGAGGCTATCCGCTCGTGATTTCGTATATAGACGAAAGCATATGCCACGCTGTACTCGGCCAGCGCGTCCTCTGCGCTGCGCTGCATTGGCTTGAGATACCCAAGTCTCGCTCATGCACGACATGTTACTAACTGGGTCATACTGTGTCTCGTTCATTTTGCCACTGTCAATCACAACCACGACATCATCTATCGTCACACTGGTCTCTGCTATACTATTTTACACAACGCGAAGAAAGTTGAGAAAGATATGGGGGTTCTTGTCATAAAGAGGAGGTTTTGGCGTACTTTGTGGAGAGAACTATTTTTCTTACTCCTCGTGGAGGTCTATCAAATACGCGTTGTTGTTGATGTGTAGAAATAGAGGAGTGTAGAGGCAAAATCAAGAATTCTTTCGCTTTCCTCATTTCATTTGCAGTTCTGTTTAACCTCTCATACATGGTTAATATATCTGCCATGCCTGGCAAAAAGACCAAAATGGCATCTCCAGCTTTTTCTTTCAATTCAACAAACTGATGGCTGTTTTCACAAATGTACCAAACAAGAGTTTCCAAAACGCCAAAATCAATCTTTTCCTCATTGATTGAAGACAAGACATCTCTGGTCTGCGGACTATACCCAGAATATATCATCTGCAGCTCCTCCTTTTTCTTGGCCTCCTCTTCTTTCATTGATTTACTCTTCTTTCCTTTTTGCCTTGTTTCTAATGAATCGCTTGATATTCTTGTCATTTCTAGAACATCTTCTAGATAATACTCAGAGATAGGATATGTGAAGCCAGGTATACTAATGATCGGTACCTGGCCTTGCTTTGTCTTGAAATAATTGGAAAACATCTCTGCATCTAGCGTGGCACTCATCAAAATAATTTTAATGTCTTTTCTAAAGCGAATCAGCTCCTTTAGCACAATCAACAGAAAATCGCTGTCCAAATTTCTTTCGTGTACTTCGTCCACAATGATATGTGAAATGCCTTGCATTTCCTTGTCCTCTCTTGAGGCACCACTTAGCCGTCTAAGCAGTATACCGGTTGTGCAAAACAAGACCCTTTAAGAAAGACCGAAACACAGATGTATTTAAAAAGAACGCATTAGAAAAAAAACATGTAATTGAAAGAATGGGGACAAGACACTCAATGATGAGTGTTTGTAACGCTCACCTAGTATGTTTTGATCTGACAGATTCGAGGCGAATTTGGTATCCCACCGAATGACCCACTTCTTCGCATTTCTCTGCAGCAACACGGTGGGCAAGCCCAATCGCAGATATACGGCGGGGTTGTGTAACAACGATGTTGCAAGCACCACCACATCCACGCATCACCATATCATCTAACAGAAATTGAGGAACCTGTGTAGACTTGCCGCAGCCCGTTGCTCCTGTCAAAACCACCACCTTGCAATATTGTCAGGCGTCCACAAATAAATTTCCTTCCGCTAGATGAAATGTTAAGACAATCATCTTACCTGATTATTTCGCACCAAGTGCACTATCTCATCTTTCTTTTTCCAGGCGGGCAGCTTCTGTCGGGCAGTTTGCATATTGCAGAAATCTGGATCCACTATCTTCTTTTCTTGTTCATCCTTCATTTGCCTGCTTACTTCCTCTATTTGGCTGTCTGAAATATCAATCAACTGTTGTCTCCTAGGTGCACCTCTGCTTGCAACAATTTTGGCTGCCGCTGGTTCTCTTCCAGCAACTACTTTTGCTGTTCCGTTCGATGAACGTGGCTTCACAGAATCTGGTGTGATGTTCTTCTTTCCTGTAGAAGCATAACCCTCTGCACTCAATTCACCAGCTATCAGCTCTGAAAGATTTGATTGTGCCCACAGAGTCAAAGAATACACCATGGATTCACCCAGCATTGTACTTGCTTGTTTGATGAGCTCTGACAAAAGTTTAAGTTTGATCCTCGAGCAAATGTTTGTCAATAATAACTGTTTTTCGCTTTCAGGCAGAGAAAGGGAGGCGTTGCTCACAGTAATGTCCATTCTGGGAATTATGATAGGGATTTGAAAGGGATAAAACGAAATAGGTGCAGGAAGGATGTGAAAGTCCATTTCGAATTGCTTGATGTGGACTTTGTATGGCCGAAAACAGGACTCATCCAAAGTCAACGAAGCAGACATATTGACCCGTATGCCATGGATGTTGTGATTTTGCCAAGAAACAGAAAATTCTGTAAATTCATCTCCTAAGATGGCCTCAAGCGCTAGAATTTCATCTTTTCTCATCTCTTCGATTTCTACTTGTTCTGGTGTGTTCTCTGCGCGCGTGAGAGATCTTAGAGAATCCACAGAGAATGACGACAACTTGGATAGCATAGCTCGACTAGTCTCTTTTCCTTTAAGAACTCTTGCCTCAAGAATATGATACAGTCCAAACAGTGTGGCCAGTTCCTGCTGGGCATTGTTCGGGTCTGCAAAAAGTTGGGACACAAGCAATGCTTCTTCATCTGCCATTTTTAAAAAAATGCCAGCCAAGGGAGATATAAGCTCAAGAGAAAATGGATCACACTGAAAGGAATGGAAGAATACCATCTTGTTTCTTGTGTTTTGCTGCAGCGGTAAAAGCTGTAACCCCAATTTCAAGAGTTTTTGCGGGCTGAAAGCCCTGTGGCAAGCGATCCTCTGGCACATTCAAACATAACCAATCCAACAACTTATTGAGGGTTTCTTTAAAGTTGTCTTCGCTATCTTCATTCGGATTGATCACTTCTTTCATAGCCCTTTCCACATCTTCTCTCGGCCATTTCATTTGCTCCAATTTACCAAACAACATTCTTCTTTTTTTTGAGCTTTTGTTGTCAACAAAATGGCCTTCTTCATCTTCCACTATTTTAGGCTGAGGATTCTTGTTTCCAAACTCGTTGGCACGCATAGAGGAAATTAAATTCTCCACTAAGCTGCGAGCAGTTGGACTCATAAACACTTGTGGCATTTTTTGCAGCTTTTTCTCCAAGTTCTCTTTTTTTTCTTTGATCTCTTCCGACTTCTTCTCGCGTTCTTTGTCGCGTTCTTGCTTGTCCTTTGCCTTGTGTGGATAAAGTTTCAGGAGACAAACAAAGAATTTGTGAAGAACTAAATGCAAAACAAACCTCAACATCCAGCTGCGACCACAAGTCACGAAATTGAGGAGGCAACAATCTGTGCAAGGGTTGAGATGAACACAGCGCATGCAAAGCAACAACTACAAACAAACGGTCAATCAAGGCGGCAAAAGCCTAAGTGCAGAAAACAAAAACAAACCTGCAACAGCGTGCCTTGCCAGGTCTGCAGAAGGCATAGGTTCCTTGGTGAAGTAGAAGTACTCTTCTTTAGTTTTTTTGTTGTTCGTGTTGACCAGCACAACTTTCCAGCGGTGTCCATTGTTGCATTTGACAGGATGAAACAGGGGTTTTGCCCATTTATTACGCTGGCACCACTCATGCTGTATGCCGTGGTGTGTATGTGTCAGCGAGAGAGTGAGTGAGTGAGAGAGAAGCCAAGTTGAATGAATGAATATGAATATACCAACATAGTGGCAGGTGTTTTGCCTGTCCAGTTGCCAAAGAGAGGAGGAGGTCTAGGTGGTTCCTGTTTACGCACATTATGTTCAGCCAGGCAGAAGAGGGAAGAATGAAGATCTTGTTTGGGAGGGAGAACCTGCTTATCAGCTACAATTGACCCTCGTTGGGATGGAGTTTTTTTGTCCGCAGCAGCCTGGTCCAGAATTAGAATGATCAGATTTTTATTTTTCTGTTACTGAGTAGAGATTGCCAAAATGCATGTTTGCACTCACCAGAGGGGGCACACTCGCACTTTTGGGCTTGCCATATTTTTTCTTGTCCTCTTTTTTCTTACGTGAAACATCATCACCCCCTTTCCTGTTCATCTTTCACACAGATTAAATCTGTTGAGCCTCCAGCACGGCACCACCCTGTCTTTTTTTTTGATTGTGGAGTGGTGTTTTTGATTTTAACTTCTTGTCGACCACCTAAAAATTGTTTTAAATAGAATTTATTTATTTAAATAATAATAAATTGAAGACATTCCTCAAAAATTAATAAAATATTAATATTAATATTTTGTTTTAATATTCAAAGTCCTCTTCGACGTCCATGGCCCAGGGGAACTTGTCGCGCAGGGTCTTCGAGAAAATCTTTTCGATTGGCACGTCGTTCCTCTTGCACCAGGCGGCCGTGATCCTCGGGTCCATGTAGTTGATCTTCGAAGTGCCCAACGCCACAGTCTTCAACTCTTCCTTCTGCTCCACCTCCACCTTCTTGTTGCCTATCCTCAAATCGAGCTTCTCGATGGCCTTCTTGATCCTCGCAGGATCAGTTGGCAGCTTCTTCTTCTTCTTCTTCGTCGCGTTGCCTTCTTCGTCTTCACCTTCAGATTCAGAGCTCGATTCGGGCAAAGGCTTGCCTGCCTTGGCCAGCTTGTACCTCTGGGCCAGCTTCTTCTTCTCCTCCTTGAGAGCATCTAATTGGGTTCTGAGCTTTTCCATCTGCTCGCCATGCTTCTTCGGCAGAGAGCGCTGATGGTTGCACAGGATGGCCACCTGTCTGTTGGCGCGATTGTAGAATAGAACTTTCTCGGCCACAGAGGCATCCTCAGGCACCGGCTTGCTGAGCTCCTGCTGGAGAGTGATGGACGCATTGTAGGTACGGAAGACCTTGGCCGTGAGACCAGGCATGAGCGACTTGAGGTAGGCATTCAGAGCCGACGTGGTGAGCCTGTCGAAGAGATCCTCGCCTTTCTTCTTGCCCTTCCTGAAGAGCCTGAAGTTCTTGAATATCTGGGGCGGCACCTCCACACTGTTCTCATATCTCATGGAGTCCTTGCCCAAGAAATCAAACTTGAGAGTCGAAGGCTCGATGCAGTCCACATGCTCTACACGCAGCGAACAGCAGCCCACGGTGTCGGCCTCGTCCTCGCCCTTTTCGTTACCCACTCTCAGAGCAAGGTGGTCGATCACCCACAGCGCTGTGGCCCGCTGCCTCTCCAGCTTATCCTTCGACTTGAGCTCCTTCTTGTAGTTCGCTCTAATCTTGGTTATGTGCTTCTTCAGACCTCTGGAGACCTCAAACTTCTTCATGTCAGACTTGCCCTTGATGCTGGAGCTTGCTGAGAGCCAGACATACTTGAAGCCGCCGTTGATGGTCTCCTTCCACATGGCCAGCCAGGTCACTGTGTTGTTGTGGATGACAGAGCCCCAGTTGTGGCCTTTAATGGGACAGGGTGGCACGGGCGCCTTCTTCCCAATGTTGATCGTCACATCTTCAGGCATGATGCGCTTCTTGATGTGGCCTGTCTTCGGATGGTCACCTCTGCCAAGGAAGAGACCTGGAGGCTCAATCCTGAAGTTTCCAATCTTTTGCTTGTGGCCATCAACCAGCGCATAGCCGAACTTCTCAACGATCTTCTCCTTCTCCTCTTTCTCCTTCTGCTTCTCCTCCTTCGTGCGGCTCAGCCTTTCCTCTTTCTTCTGCTTCAGGTAGGCGTTGATCTTGGTGAAATCGCACTTCTCAAACTTGGTGATCTTGCTGTAAAGACTGGGCTTGGACTTGAGCATCTGACGGAAATCAGAAAAGAAGTTCTTGTTGAAGATGGCCTTCTTCACATGATCGGTCTCCAGATACTGGGAATAGAATGTGGCGACCTCCTCCAGCTCGGGCGTGAGATCCACAGGCTCCCCGTCATAGTACAACTTGATGCCGTGAGGCACGTACTCTGGCGGGAAGAGCACACCATTGTGTTCCAACGTGCGCCACTTCTGTTTGTCATCATCCTTGCCCTTCTTGTCTAGCCACCACTTCCATTGATCTTCCTCTTCCTCCTTCTTGGCTCGCTTTGTTGCTCTGCCTTTCTTTGGCTTTTCATCCTCCTCTTCCTTTGATTCCGCTTTCCTCTTGCGACTGGTAGACTTTGTTGGGGTCTTCTCCTTCTTGGGGGAAGCCTTTCTTGAGGATTTTTCCGATTTTACAGACCTGCTCGCCTTCTTCGGCTTTTTCTTATCCTCAAAATCGTCCTCTTCATCTTCGCTTTCTTTCTT
>MRZZ01000756.1:0-11519 GCA_002025285.1 Acanthamoeba comandoni | reverse complement strand
CTAACCACAACATCAACAACAGACAAGAGACATGGTAGCAATGGCTTGCTCATCACGATGACACATTACAGTGGCGGCGACAAGATGCTCGTCGAGTACAAGGACGGGGTGCTCCAAAAGTCACGAAAGATGTTGCCCGACTATGAAATCTCTATGTTCTCCTCCAGTGGCCTGCCCCACAGGACCCACGCTCTCATGTACTGATGATGTGTTTAATGTTAAATGGAAAATGTTTAAATTCAAACATGCATGCATGTAGTGTGAGTATGTGTGTGTAGTGGCCCGCCCTCTCTAGAGAGCAATTTTGGTTTCTTTTCTTTTCTTCTTTTTGTTAAGTTTTCCTGCGTGTCTTTCTTCTCTCTCCCCTCTCTTTTGCTCATCCTTTGTTCAATAATAATAAGATCCTCTGACTGTACTACAAACCAACAAGAGTTTGTTAAAAATATAACAATCACAACATTTCTGTCATTTCAGAACAGCTTTGCGTGACCAAATATTCTTTCTTGGAATTTCCAGATTTATGCAGAACTTTCCAGAAGTCTCCGGAAATTAAACGGAAATTAAACGTTTCTTCTCATTGGTAGCACTTTCCGAACCAATCAGCGGCTGCGGACAAGTCTGTAATTTCAGACTACGGGAATAGAGTGAGATGTGGCAAAATTTTTTGTTTTAGTCTTCTCACTTCGCTACAACAATAACAAAAAATAACAATGAACAAGTCGGTTGCTCTCTGCGTTCTATTGGCCTTCCTTTGCCTCAGCTTCGTTGCTGCCAGGCCCCTCAAGAATATTAATAAAACCTTCCAACCCGCCAAGGTCGCTGCTGATCCTACCACCTGTTTGAGCTGCCAGTTCTTCGTGCAATACATCGAGGGCTATCTCCAACAGAACCAGACCATCGACCAGATCATTCTCCAGTTGGAACAAATCTGCGCGATCGCCCCTTCTCCCATTAACCAACAGTGCAACAACTTCGTCGAGACCAACGTGCCCAAGCTTGTGTTCTGGATTATTGCCACCGAGACCCCAGAGCTCGCTTGCACTCAGCTTGGCCTCTGCGACAGCGCCCTCTTGTTCAAACAAGCCACCGGTAACTTGCCCCAGTCTCTTTTATTGTCGACTCGGCGGCCAACCAAATTTCAAACTAAATTGTTTTGTAATTACCATGATGTAGTTACAAAAAAAAAAGATCATTACAAATACCTGTCTAATTTAAAATCTCGTTCGATTGAACATCGTTTGCTTTGTTTTTGTTTTTGCATCACTTCCATTTTTTTTCCCCATCAAAAACAAAAGATCTTTTTTTTATTTCCTTACTTTCTAATCGAGGTGGTGTGACATTTTTCAGGTGCCCAGGAATGCCAGATTTGCCAGCTCCTGATTGGATTTGCTGAGCAGTACATCAAGTCTGATGAGACCCAGCAAAAGATCGAGGAACAGCTCAAGGAATTCTGCTCCTTCACTCCCTTCGCCGCCACATGCATCAACTACATTGAGACCTACCTGCCTCAGATCATTCAGCAGATTCTGAACAACGAGACCCCCGCTGTTGCCTGTGCCCAGCTTGGTGTCTGCCAGGCCTCCAGGAAGATGCCCTTCCACATTGCCAACAAGTTGGCACAGAACATGAAGCTGTAATTCTGTTTAGGCAGTAATCTTTGAGACAATACATCCATTCACGTATAATCTCCCTTTCATGAAAAATCACTTTTGTTTTTCTTCAGCAATAGCTTTTGGTGGATCAATCTACATGAGGGGCACCAAATCTCTTTCTAGTTTGTGGATTCTTGTTCACAGGTGTTGCATTCGATGGTGAGAGTGAACTGTTCATTTCTTTGTCCTTCAGTTAAAGGGCCCTGAAGGGTCAAAGAAAGCCAAAGCAGAATCAGTTGTACACTTGAAGTCTAGACTGCTTGGGTCCAAGAGACTTGTTTGGATTGATCTTCTTTTTACATCAGTTTTGTTTTTACAAACAAACAAAAATAAGGGCTCAGGTTTGCCCACAATTTGGAATTTGTGGGAATTTTGTTCGCTGCACACATAATAATCAGATGATGAGGATTCTTTTTTCATCACAATAATAAACAAAAGTTGAAGCTTCGACAACTCAACTTAACAATCAGATTTGCAACCAACCTTCCCAATGGAACAACAACAACCAGATGCTGCTGCCAACACACCCACCAATGAGCCTACTGGAGAGCAACAACTAGATGATGCAGTGGATGGTGAAGATGAGAAGAGGGAACCTTTCCCTTTGCATGTGGCCGTCAGAGGCAACGACGTGGAACAAGTGCGTATCGTGTTGGAGCGACTGCATCACAGCTGCAGAGAGCAGCTGGGCACACTAATCAATTCGAGGGACGACGAGGGTGCCACGCCCTTGCACTGGGCTGTGAGATTGAGAAATCCCAACGCCATCTCATCCTTTGTGTCCATTTGCAAAGAGATGCTCCTAGATCTTGGTTTGTTGTTGTTGTCACAAGCACTTCCCCCCGCTCTGCTGTTTTCAGCTTTGGCTCAGGCTCTGTTCGTATGTATGAATGTTGTTGCAGATATGAATGCACAAAGCAGCGAAGGTTTAACGCCACTGCAGGAGCTACTCAACAACTGCAACAATGGAGAGCAGGAGGAACAGGATCTTGCCTGTTTGCAAGCCTTATGCCAAGCAGGCAAGTGAAGCCAACATTCATCCCCCCCTCTTTCATCTTGCTCTTCCTTTCTCACAACACCACACTCTCACATCCACTGACTCAGTCACTATCACACACACACACCACACAGCATACACAGAACACAACAAACTATTACTATTACATATGTGAGTGGTAGTAACTTGAACTAGTGCATCTATATCTAATTGTCAAAATGCGCCATTGGCAGGAGAAGGCAAAGTTGATGTCAACGTGATAGACCCTTACACAGGGACCCCTCCGATATGGGATTGCCTTTCAAATGGCCTCTCTGCCGCCATTCCAGTGCTCCTCCAACGCGGCGCTGACATACACATGTGAGTGATCTTACTTTGAATTCCATTAACCCTGAAGGCCTTCTTTCCCCTCTCGATTCCTCATCTCATTTTCCTCTGTTAGTGTGAGCGCTGAAGGCGAATCGCTCCTCTTCCCCGCTGTGTCCAGCGATGATGACGCCTCTGTCCAACTGTTGCTGGACGCTGGTGTTGATTTAAACAGACAAAACCTGGAAGGTATCTTATCTACCCATATACAATTCACATATCTTCTTATCTTTAAAATTCCTTCTTACTTTTTATTGCACACAATAACACTTCAAAGGCTTTACGGTCCTACATGTGGCTGCTTATTCGGGGCAGATTAACATGGTAAGACTGTTGCTGGAGACAGCTGATAAGGAAACAGGCGCCAAGACAGGAAGAAGGTCTCTGTTTATTAAAAATGAACAGGGCAATACTCCAAGAATGGTTTGTACTTGTACTCTCCTATTTCTGATTCATTATATACAACATTAAGGGATTCTTCTGGTTTTTTAACACATTACAGGAAGCAGAAATGTCAGGGAATACTGAATGTGCACAAATATTAGCATCATATGAAGAACAAGAACGAAGGGATCATAGCTCAGGAGACATCTACTATTCTGCAGATGAGCAAGACCTATTTTCGCCTCTAATTAAGACAAACAAACCGCTTGCCCTACAGATTCTGTCATACTTAGAAGACCCAAGTGACTTATGCGCTATAGAAGCTGTATCTGTTCATTTCCACCAAATATCAAAGCAGTATCAAGGTACTGGGCTGGTTTATTCCTTCCTTCTCGTAAAGGTTGGGTAACTTACAATCTCTTCTATAGATGACATTTGGCACGACCTTTTCATGCGCTGGTATGGGGACAGCAATGATGTAGTGGAAGGCAAACCTCATTTGTGGGGAGTCGTCTACGGCCAAAGCAGACCTGTCTTCTATGCATGCAAAGCCTTCATGGAAGGCACATGGAAACAAAGGTATATAAAAAACCAGACTATTTCTGATCAATCGATCGATTTGTTGTTTCATTTTTCATTTTTGATATTTTATTTACAGATTTAAAGAGAGGGCTCTTCTTGCAAGCTGTGACCCTTGTACTAACCACAAAATTGATTTGAAGATCAATGTGCACTTTGTGAATGGAGGAGGTTACCACACCCAAGGTATTGCCATCATCATTCACTTGGCCAAGTGAACAAGAGTCTAATTACCCAACAATGCTCCTCTCGAATATGCTAGGAGAGGGTGGAGTTGTGGATGTTCTGCAATCTACAATATTATTTCCACGCCAATCGTTTGAGTACATACGCTACGGTGCCACAGCCTTTGCAACTTCTTGCGGGTGCCTCCCTTTCCATCTCGCCCTTCTTTGCTAAATTTCAATACAACTAAATGCATTTGGCTGCATGTGATGCTTTATTCAGATACCAACATGCACGCACTCATTAGCGCTCTCTCAGCGCTTTGCAAAAGCGCCCAGAGCCTACAGCCACTATTACTAAGGCGCATGAGTAACCATACCTTCTCTTTCTCCTCACACACAGAAAGCGAGTAATGATCTCTCCATCGCCTTACAGGCGCACAGAAAGTGTGGAAATAAGTTCTCCAGAGTCAGCAGATGTTTGTATCATTTGCTTTCCTGTCTTTGAAAGCAAACTCTATACCACAATTGAGCCCAAGGTATCTTCCATCTTGTTTTTTGAGCTTCAGTCAATTATGTTATTGAAATTGCTGTTGTCAATTAGTTGGAGGGAGTGTCTCGAAGTTGCCCTAAGTTATTAGTTGGAGTACTTGACATGATTCCTGTAGCAGAACTGAGAATAGATAAGCAAGAGGCCGTCGAGAAGGCCATGCAGCAGGTTAGATGGCTAACTCCTCGCCCTCTCTAATGTGCAGCTTTTCTTTCTTCTCTTGTGCACGACAATGCAAAATGGACTAACTCTGTTGTTGGCCTTCTATCTCGTCAACGCAACAGTTTGGTTGTGGATATTTAGAGTGCTCAGTGCAAAGAAGCAGTGGTGTAAAGGCTATCTTTGAAGAGGCGGTATCACTTTACACAACAAGAACAATGTCAAGAGGCTCAACTGAATAACATCTTTTATTTAAGATGATGGAAAAGAGGAATACTATGTTGGTTGAATAGAATTCTGTTTCCACATTCCACCAACAATGCGTTGGACTTCAAACATTCTTCTGTAACATTTTTTTTCCTTTGCGGGTAGCCAGGGAACACAGCAATGTTGTGGTGATGAGGCTAATTAAGAAATGAAATGAGGATGGACGCATGCCATGCTTTTCTAAGCTAGAGAGGCCTTGCCCACGTGCTCCTGTAAATAAGCATGGTATGCATTCTGGGAGAAGGTCATTTCGCTTCGGGGGAGGAGTAAAAGTGGGACCTAGGAGGTCCAGAACACTCTGTTGTCACACTTCTTTCTGCTTCTTCTTCTTCTCAAGAACCAACCCAACAGACAGCCAACACGTTTGGTTTGCCAAGATGAACAATTCGGCTGGCATGGGAACTCTGGAGAGGAACTGTGATACTGAGGTGATTGCGTGGTACGTGTACTGAAACAATCAAGCTTTGTCCCCTTTGGCAAGTTCAATTCTCACTCAATCTGTCTATATTTGCTCTATTCAACTTCAAAGGATTAAAGACAATTACAAGATAGGAACTAGTGGCTCGATCAGCAAAAGCAGTGTCTACCAACATTTCCTCGAGGCATGGCAACACAAATTCTTTCTATCTGCAACATCTTTTGGAAAGTTGATGAAGAAGGCCTTTCCTGATATCACCTACAACAAAAAAGGGCCCCGAGGCCGGTCCGTGCACCACTATACCCACCTGAAGAGAATTGACCATGACAAGAGGTTGAGCGAAATTATCACAATGACATCTTTTCCTCCTCCTCTGTACCCGACCTCTCCATTTCCCTCAACCCCTTCTGTTTGTTGCAATTCTGTGTTCCCATCATGGGAAGGTTACCGCAACTATTCAGACCACCTCAACGTCTACCACTCTTCATCTTATTAAAGAAACCTGCCATATATTTGTATTATTGGGAATAGAAGTGTTCGGAGGGAGTAGGTTCTTTCAGCAAGGGAAGCCCAATAATGGCAAGAAATTTAATTAACTAATTAACATCTAATCTGGATAATTTTTTACCAGATCATGATCTTCATGCATCAACATTCTCAAGGATTCTTCAACAAGTGTTGTGCTAGTCTGATGATGTCCTCGTTCTGGGTGTCTTAAGAACCTTAATTCTAAATTATTACCTTCCTCTCCAACATTCTCGTGTACTTTAAATTAACAATAACAAAATTTAATTAAAATTGTTTTATCAAAGAATTCTTAAGAATGATGTGAATGCGTGCTTAGCTCATTAACCTTATTAATTAATACTATTTGTGCCTTGTGTCTTAGACGAAGTGTTTTATTGAGAACAGCCATTTGATTCATTCACAAAAAGTTGTTCCACAATAGCAAGATGAATGCTCCTCAGCCCCTTACTTTAGACAGACAGAGCTGCTTCCCTCCTCAGCACACTGAGGCCACACGCCGCTCCAATAAGGCCACGGAGTTCTCCATCCCTGTTCATCACCCTTCACCAACTAAGCTTTCCATCTTCATCAAGCCTTCTAGTAGCTCCATTCTGAAAGAGAACATTGAGTACTTTTTGTGTGATGCCACAAAAACCATTCGTTTGTGTGACAGAGAGCAAGAACTCATGCAGAAAACAGCCCGCAACAAGAAGCAGTCCAAACCCAATTCTGACTCATTTGAATATACATTTACTTTCAGTGGAGAGCCACAAGAACAGCCAGTTTACATCAGATTCCAATTGAGAGATCGTCCCCACCTTGGTTGTTTTAGCCGTCCCCTCTATGTTGTGTGCCACTCAAAGCACTATGCTGAAACCTTGGAAAAGATCATGTGGCACACTTTAACAACCAATGTAAGATACATCCTTCTCTATTCCATGGAATGCTCTTCTGACCCATACTGTTTCATTCTCTTGTTTGTGGCGCAGTCTCCTTCTGGTCAAGTGACAGTAAAAGCTGCAGTTGACTGCATCGCTGAAGTGTTGCAACTGTGGGCAAAAGTGCCTGATAACGTCAAGGCTGTCAGAGAAAACACTGCAGACTTTTATAATATCGTTGGCCCCTTGATTGGTAATGTAGGGATTTGATATTTTTTTTTTTGAGATAATCTGATAGAGTGTGATGGTTGGAATACATACAGTGAAACATGAGCTAGGAGAAGCTATCGACGCATCAGAGTTTGTATTCCTGTTGAAAAAAATGCTTCCCTTTAAGTCCCTCGAAAGCGAGACACAGCTGCAAAAACTATGGACACATAAACAGAGGTCTCTCTTTTCTATTGTTTCCCTCTCTTAACTTCTTATTAATGATGTACATACACCTTGCAGGTTGATGGAAGGGTATTTGTCCAAAGTTGAGGCGAAAGCTATTTTAGAAGGTGTGGATACTCCAACTCGAACTATTGTTCTTCGCTTCAGCTCAGTCGATTCAGGAGCCCTCATGACAGTTAGCTATGCGAAACAGAAGGCATCTCGTCTCAAGTTTTTCCATACCAGAATACTTTCAGACAAGGATACTTCCACCTATCGTCAGGAACCAAACAAGAACAACAGCAAACAGCCAGAGAGGATGTGCAGCTACAGCTCCTTGGCTGATCTGATTTTGGATCTGAATGACTCTTTTGAAAATGTGTGTGTGAGAGAATGGAATTCAGAGCATGCTCAACTGCAAGAGAAGTGCAATTCACTGGAGGCTTTCACACAGTCGGAGACAGAGATAGCCACTCCTGTTGGAGCCAGTGATAACAGGTCGAATGCAAAGAAACAAGCTGCTTCTCCAGATTATAAACGCGTGAAGGGAACAGCATGGGAGAAGAAATACAGGGACCTTGAACAACAGTTCAAGGACCTTTCTCTCAAATATGAACAAGTTTGCAATGAGTTTCAAGAATTAAGGCAGTTCTTAAGTCTTCCCCAGGCGCTCTTAACTTCTGAAACAGAACAAGGCCACACACAACAGATTTCGCCTGAAGATGCACTGCAGTTTGCTGCGAACGTTTTTAATTGATTTGTTTTTCAATGGTTGCTTTTGATACTTTTAGATTTATCACCAGGCAATGTCTTGTCTTTTACTTTAAGGACGTTTGTTTTTTTCTGGTCGTTGCAGCAATACAACACAAAAACGTCCTTGTGCAACATTTTTCTTGAGAATTTATTGAGTACTCATTAATTGATTGTATTACTCTTAAAAGTTTGTTAATTTGCTGAACTTAATTATATTTAATGTTATTCAATAAAACATTTCGCAAGCGTTTACACCAACACAACGAGAAAGACAACATTGGTGTGTTTTGTCGTTGCATGGTGTACTATTGGGGGTTGCACGATTTCCCAGTTCCTGAAGCTAATGATGGCCCGATAGGAACCTTTGGTCCCAAGTCAAAGAAGGCACAGTGGCATTAGATGGCCGTAAATGTTTGGAGAGGTGTTTTAAGAATTCTCTTCTAGCAGATGCCTACTGCCTATTGGTTACGGAAGTCTGACGCAGACAGCGATTGGCCGTTCACTTGATCAGTTTGCACCAATCCATCCACTCTTCATATCGACGAAGTATTAATTTTCTATCTCTTCTTTTGATTATCCTCTTTTGGGGAAACAAACACAAACCAGCACAAGGCATTTATAAAGCCCCTTTCTATTCTCGAAATTGAGAAAGAACACAAGAACAAAGATGTTGCGTGTGGGCAACGCTCCGTGCTTGATGGCCGTTCTGCTGACCATATTCTTTGTGCTGCAAACAGCACCTTGTTGTATTGCATCACGGGTGGCAACTCCGAATTCCCTCCCCATAAGGGCCTCTGCAGCTGCTGGTAATGCGTGCGACTTTCCCCAAGAACAGTTTGAAAGCCCATCGAGCACAGGCACCGTTGTGCGTCTGGCCCAGAACGCGTCCATGGCTCGGGCCTGCCTGCAGAGTATTCCTGACCACGTGGACAAAGATGGCAATTCCACGAGGTGGGCCACTCTGGCCTTTGCCAACAACGCTCTGGACTTCTATGTCTTCCACCAACAGAACAAGGACAGTGGCGCTCCTTTCAACCTCAAGGTCGATGGGCAGGCACAGTTGCAAAAGATTGGAGGTGGTGTTGTTCCTCCCCCCCTCTAAATCAATATTCTTTCTCACCAACTTGACATGCACCACCAGAAACAAAGTGGTCGAATGACTACGACTTCCATGTGGCCATTTTTAGGCTCTTCCAATCCTTCAAGGATGGCCACACGGCATACCAGTTGCCAGCAGCCTACACTCTCTTTCAAACCATTCAACCTTTCCAGCTGACTTCACGCGTGGCTGGTTCCACCCAAAAGCTTTACATAAAAGCTGATTTCAGTCTGGTTTGTGCTTCACTCCTTTGCTCACCTTCACACACCAATACTTCATTCAATTCTCTTATTTTGACTTCCTTTCCGTCACATCAGGGATTGCATGACGCCCTCTTCGGCAGCAGCCTTTCACAATACATTGGCTGGGAAGTAGTCAAGATTGCAGGAACTGATGCCATGACCTACTTCTTGGACTACACCCACAACAAAGAGCCATTGGCAAAGGATCCCAGTGTTAACTTCAACAATGGCCTTCAAGCAAGCTTTCACAGTCACAGTCCAGGAACTTTGCCATCAGAAGATACTCTCACTTTCGTCCTGAAAGATCCCAAAGACCACAGCGAACAGAGCGTGACTGTGAGATACATGGTGTTTTTGTTTGGTGCTAATGGTATCGATGTAACTCCAAGTATTCTTGCTTCATTTAACAATCAAGGTCCTGGCCCTGTGTGCCTGGTATGCCTCTCCCCTTCTTTGATTAAGAGATGCATGGAGCATGAGCTTAGGAGCAGAAAGCAGGAGAGCCATTCTAGCAACTCATCACTTTCTCTCTTTTACAGACTTCTGAAGAACGGAAAAGGAGTGATACAACGACAACCACAACGACAACTCTTCCATTAAACTCCCTGGAGGAAAGGCTGAAGACCGTTTCTCGAATGAAGACATTCTTCTCCCACCAAAACCTCTTGAGAAAACGCAAAAGACAAGAAGCACAACACACAACAAAGGCGGAAGAGGAAGCCGTTTCTCTTCCATATGGACCCTTTCAAACTGCTCCCAGCAATCCACACTTTCAAGTGCTAGCACTGGATAATCAGGCAACAGGGTTGTGGGCTGCACTCTACAAGAAACAGTACGCTATTGTCCGTCTTCCCTCTTTCCTGCCTCTCATCGGAGACAGCCAGTTATCTAGGGTGGCCATCCAGGCACTGATCAACGGAGTCACCCAGTCTAAGACTCTTGGGGCGACCAAGCTGATAGTGGACATCCGTGGAAACGCAGGAGGGCTCGTGTGTGCAGGACTGATCTACTCTGCTTTCCTGCAGGGAGACACTGAGTTCTTCACTGCCGCCCCATCAGCTGAAGCAGCGACCTCCTACTTTGGTGAGTTCGATCTGCGAAAAACGGCAGCTAGAACCAAGGCAATTGCCTCCTCAGCCATTGGCGATTCCCTGAGCTATGCAGTTGGTGATGCAGGCAACTCTCAACGGCCTCTGAAAGACATCTACTCGAGCGGGGACATATGGTACGAAAGAGGAGGACAGAACGTATCGTTCAGCCCACGGTACACGTTGGACTGTTACCCGTTCAGAGAAATTATTCTCAATGGCACAACCAACAAGTGGAACAGAAGAGATATGGTGGTGCTGACGGACGGCATGGCGATTTCCACTGGCTCAATCTTTGTGAGGTCAATCTATGGGAAGATAACTGTGGTGGGTATGGGAGGGATCAAGGGCAAGCCGATGGACACCTCATTCTCTCCTGGCGCGCCAGTGTGGACAAGCTACGCAACTTTCGCTGGCCAGGAGTTGTGTCCTGACCTGGCAAGCCTGGACCCAGTGCCTGCAAGCGCTGGTGTGAGGTACAACATACAATGCACACAAAGCCAGAAGCCAACTTCTCTCTCTGCTTTTAGCCTAAAAGTACAACAATTTATATATATATATATATAATCCTTTTTGCTTTTCATTTAGGTTTTCTTATTCAGAGATTTATCAGCATGGCAAGAATCAGTCGGTGGCTGAGTTCACCCGAGTTGAACCCAACATTAGAATTGATTTTTGGGTTCGTCAAACTCTCTCTCTACACACTCTACACTTTTGCACTCTACACTCCTTCACACTCTAATCTCTCTGCACACTCTCATGATTACGATCATTATTAACACATTGTTGTTGTTGCAGGATCATGACGACCTGGAGGCCTTGTATGACACTACACTGTCTGCAGCTTGGGGCATCACTGACAGCAATTCGAATTCGGATGATGAAGACTCTGACCTGAGGGACTACGACATCGCACTGATTGTGTTGACATGCGTCTTCTTTGTTGCCTTCATCTTGACCGTGGTTCTTTTGGTCGTGGCAATT
>MRZZ01000754.1:0-13517 GCA_002025285.1 Acanthamoeba comandoni | reverse complement strand
GAGCAGAGCTTCGTCATCATCTTCATCATCATCGTGATAACAACTCTATATCTCTGATTTATTTTCATGTCACAGTGGAGCGATTGTCCAAGGCCAAGTTCTTGGAGCTGTTGCAAAAGGTGGGCAAAGAGGACACATCCAAAAGCCAGAGAACTGGAAGCAATCAACAGCGTAATGATGATGATGGCCATGATGATGGTGGTAAGGACCGCATCCTCAAAGCCAAACCAAAGGAAAGCCGAAAGCCCAACTGGGACGTACTCAGTGACGACTACATGATGGGAGCGCGCCTCAAAGATAACCTCTAATGTGGAAATGCAGAGATGCGGTGAGAGAGAGCTCTGCTAACAACAAATAACAAATGGTGTAAGAATGAATCACACATTGTTTGGCTGTTTGCAAGAAAATACTTGGTATGCGGGGTGTTTCATTGATCTCTTCTGTGCCATTCATTCATTCCATTCTTTTTTTGATGCAATGGCAAGAGCTCTGTTGTCATTGATTGAGCTCAAAGATTGTTTTTTGAAGGTTGTGCATAAAAATCAACCTTCCTCTTCAAGCCTCCTCATCTCTCTCATACAGCCTCAGCATTATGCTATCTCATCCCTTTCGAAGGTTTGGTTTCAATTACAAACGTTTGAAAGCATTTATTATGAACAACTTATTATTTTGTTTTACATTAATGTAAAGCATACATCATCTGCTGGTGTCGCACATGGCGCAGTTGTGGGTAGCATGCATATTCACAAAGGTACACTTGCTGCACGCCCAAGCTGTCACGTTCTGTTCTGGCTGCTGAATGTGTTGTTGCTGTGGTGGTGGTCGCTGAGAGACTGCCGTCGTCGTTGTCGTCATAGATGTAGTTGTTGTTGTTTGAGCTACTGGTGGTGTCACCACGATCTGCTCACTTCGGTCTGCTGCTGAGGTGTTTGCTGCTGCTGTTGTTGTTGGCAGTGGCTGTGCGTTGGCCCTCGCCTGACCGCACGTTGCGCATTGCTTGCTCTTGGGCTGGTTCAAGAGGGTGCATCGGGGACAGGGCCACTCTGAAAGCCGCAAGCGCAACGGACTGGGCACAGCAGCTACCACGCGCGTTGTGGTCGAATCGCTTTTTTCGGGCAGTTGGTGGTCGATTGTGCCCACTGGTACTGCTGCTGAAAGAGGAATTCCCTTTGTTGTCTCTTTCTCCTCTTTGCTGTGCTCGTTTCGTGTTTGTTCTTTTGTGTTTCGCTTGCGCTTTCTTTCTTCTGTTTCGGTGATATCATCGCCTTCGGGTCTTGCTGTTTCTTTGTTCTTTGTTTTTTCTTCATTGCCTTGAAGAGCACCCCCACACGAGTCCACAATCTCTTGCTCTTGAGCGGATAGTCTCAGTACAGCGGCTTCGTATGCCATTCTCGCAGGATTTACCACTCTGTGCACACCTCCTGAGAGCCCTCCTAAGGTATGACCGCTTGATCGAGACTGTTCTGGGACATGATTTACTTCATCTGATGGATAGTATATTGGAGCTCGCCAACTGTGTGCCCTGTATAGGACAATCATATGAATGAGGATGCGTTACATTCATAGAATTATATGAGAGAGAAGGCTAAAGGGAGAGAGGACATACCTTGCGACTGTGTCCAATCAAACTGCTTAGCCTCAGCTGTTAATTGTCTGTTGAATGCATGAAAGTTGTGGTCGTGCTCCGACCACCGATTGTGGGCAAGTTCATGAAAGAGCACAGACTTGATGCTTTCGTAAGTCCTGAATCCATCTTCAAACCGAAGACGAAGGGCAATGAGCTCGCCCTGATTCCTGTTGAATCCCAAAAGAGTTTCCACTATTGTCATAGATTAAGTTAATATGACTGTGTTAACAATTCTACAAGATGATGGATGTTGATGAGTTTAATTAAGCCACAACATACCTGAAGGACAAAGCTCCTGCAGCACACCAACGTGCCAGTCATACTTTTCCATTATGCCAACGATGCCTCTGTCCTGCGTGAGCCTTTCCAGAAGGGCCTTGGCCTTGTCCGATTGCGGATACGGCAGGACATCCAGTTTGCCGAATCGAGCCCTCTTGTAAACTTTGGTTGAGGCTGGCGCTTGTGGCTTCAGCCCTAATTAATGTTGTATGAATGCACAAGGAAGAGAGAAGATTATGAAGCTTTGGTTAGAGAGAAATCTAATGTTTAACTGTTCATCCTTGAATTGGGGGGGGGTGGGGCATTACCTTGCCTTCTTTCAACATTCAAGATTGTGTTGGAGGCGCGTGGTGCATTCAAGACCTCTTTGATCTGATCATGTGCTGTGCCAATGAGCAGCACCTTGCTGTCCGCCCCGATGCCTGCTTGCCGTAAAGTTTTGCACATGGACATTAACGCTTTGCCTTTGAAAAGCAGCTTTTGGCTTGACTTTGGCAGGCCACTCAAGGCTTCAAGCCTCGCCTTGAGCCCTTCCACTGTCTCATCTGGCCTCATTTGCAACTGCAACTTGTCCTTCTTGAAAATTACAGTAAAATTCACTGATGATTCACATTGAACAGAATATTGGTTGTTAAATGAATGTGGAGAAGAGGAAATGTCAACAAAGGGCATCTATTCTTACCTTCTTCTTCGTCCATCGTTGATTCCATTGTGCCGCTTTCTGTCTTGACTATTTACAAATGGTCCTTTGTTTTAAATCAACAAAAAAATAGGCGTGGGGCCCAAATCGGCGAACATCGGCCATTTGCATGCATCCACGACATCATTACGTGCAGGGGGCAGCCACAAGAAATCTTTGTGTGCACACATTTGGATGTCATTTGTGTCCATTTGGTTGCCCTCTCCTTCCTCGGCATCGTCGTAATCGAAGAGAGCACACAATTAAAACTTGAAATCAAGTTTTTTTTTGAAAACTGAACTAAATCGTTTCTTTATCAGTGTTGTTGTTGTTGTGATTATTCAGAACTTCGTTCCAACTCCATTCATTCTGATCCTTGAAGAAGGGGCCACCATTCACATTGTAAGAATCCTTTCCATCTTCTTCCATCACACCACCACCAAGATCTTGACCTCCATTTTCTTCTTCATGCAGATCTGAAGTTGCCACAATGCGATAGCCACCACCACCACTACCATTATTGCTGGCACCACCCCATTCTGCTTCTTCTTGTTCATCATCATCATCATCGCCCCTGGTGCCTGATTCATCCTCTTGCATTTCGATCAGCTCAAGGTCTTTGCTTTCGTCACCCACAGCGGCAGCAGCCTTCTCTCTCGCCACCACTGAAGCCTATTTTGAAGAAGAAGAAGGCAAAGGTGTGAGAGAGCAAAGACAACAACAACAACAACTAAACACAAAAAGATGGATCATCAAACTTCATCCTTACATGTTCCCAATCGGTCCTGAAAATGGCAGTCAGAAATAGGACCGTGGCCACAGCCACACCCGTAATCAGACCAATCCTATAATATGCACAAAGTGTCATATAAGTCTCATCATCAAGACATGTCAACTTTAAAAGTTAGTCTAAACCAATGCACATAACATGAACAGCATCATCAACAATAACATCAACGACTTGTTGATGAGAGGGGGGGGGGGGTGATGGAGCCCATCCATACCATATCCCAAAGAAGTGAAGAGGTGTGAGGAAGGCCAGTGAGAGGCTGAGAGGAAGCCCCACTGCATAGAACCCAAAGAGATTCATTGCTGCCCCCAACTTTGAGATTGGATTTCAACAACGACAACAAAACCAAACAGGCCATGGTGAGAATTTAACAGAGAGTGGAAGAAGTTCAGAAGATGAGTGAATTGTTGTTGCTGGCAGATGTCATCAGTATACCTTTTGCTTTCCTATTCCTCTGATGATCCCAGTAGTCGTGGCCTGAACTCCATCAAATATCTTGTTCAATGATGATCGTTTAAACATAAGAATAAGAATGTTAGAGAATGAAAGAAAAGTGAACGACTTCAACGAGACCATCAAACAGCATTCAAGTGGAAGGGCCAGGAGGGAGATTCAAAGTACATACAGTGAGAAGAGCAGCAAAAGGCAGAACTCTGGCTGTCATACTAACTACATTGTGGTCATTGGAGTAGATGCCTCCCCAGAGGCTACGCAACGGCAGTAGTATCGAAACGCTGCAAGTAATTTGGAGCACTACACATCACATTCACAAACCAACTCTTCAGATTAGCCAACCAATTGTGGCAATGTGCGCTGTCATGTCGTGGTTTGTACCGAATGCACAACAGATGATCACACGAGCTGATTTCTTTGCTCTTTGTGGATCGCCAGCGCCCAACAAGTTTCCTACCCTAGTGCTTGAAGCTTTTGAAAGGAGAAGAAATGACCAAAGCATATAGAGAGGTTGATCAATATTGGAACAGGAAAAATTATTAAGAGGAGGAAGGTGTCAACAAACCTACACTCAGAGCCAATGGAATCATGTAAAAGATGCCCAATGTATTGAAGGCAATGGTGTGGGCAGCCAATTCAACTTCACCAATCCATCCTACAGCAATCACCGTCACCTCAAAGCCTTTTGGAAACATAAAACAGTGAGATGTGGTGCTGCTACGGTCTCCCTCGCTAACTTCTATCCGTTGTGTTGCCTCTATTTTTTTTTCTTCTTCTCTGCTTTACGATCATATAGATGGTGTGCAATCAATGGAGTTGAGATAATGAGAAACAAACGATGCAAATTACCCCACCACTCAGCGCAAAGCATCAATGCGCCAAGAATAGCAAGACGCAGAAACTCTCCCCAGTCACGCAAACACTCCCTGCAACACACACGCATCACACAATTATTCAGTCATGAGTATGGCCACAGCCCTATCAACAACAACCTGCAATAGTTTTGAACGATAACAAATCATCATGATGGTGATTGATTAACTCTCATATCATTTACCTGGACCAGCCAAACCATGTCTTTTTATACACTCCTGACCAGATGATGTAAGCCATGAGAGATATTGGCATGGACGTCCACGTCACTGCAAGTCCCACTGCTGAACCATAAAATCCCATCCCCAAGCCATACACGAAGAGATACTGGGCACACAACTAAGACAAAAAGGATTAGTGACAATTGTGAACGTGTAAGCGCAAAGGCGGCTTTAAACTTACATTGACTGCCACCGAAATGCATGAAACCAATATAATTGGCTTCATGATCTGCTGTGCTTGCAACCACCGCTTGAGAAGTTCAAACATCAAGTTTGGCCACAGCCCTATCAACAACAATCTGCAATAGTTTTGAACGATAACAAATCATGAGTATAATTCATTTCTTTCTTGTGGAAGGAATTTAAATCACCTGGTATAATCTCCAGCAAGCTTGGAAAGTTGAGGTTTGAGCTGGCACAAGAGGAACAACTGTTCTGATTCGAACCAAACCACTCCAAATATGCAGAAAGCAGCCGTTTCGATCAAAATAGCTTTTTGTACAACCAAGCCAATTTTTTTGTAGTTCTCTGTGCCATTTGTTACATAAAAGCCATTAGATGCTATAAATTATGCCATTATGTGAGAGTAGAAAGCTTCAAAAGATGAAAGGCTAAGAAATGCAGGTGTGCACGTACTTGCCCCATTTGCCTGTGAGCAAAGGGTATCCACTCCGGATAGAAGTCCAATACCCACACTGCGAGCTGTTAATAGAAAAAACAGGACTGAGTGTACACCTATCATTAAAGGAAGTCGAAATTCTTCAGATCTGAAGAAAAGATACCTGTGACATTGGCAAAAGTGATGGCAAGGGCCGCTGCTGCCAATTCCAATTCTCCATCGCCAACATGTCCCTACATTTGTAGTTCAGAGCATTAATGGAATGTTAGCAAGCGATTTAGAATAAAAAATTGTTGCAGTTTGTTCGATTTCTGATTGAACCAACAAATTCCGACTGATTTGTCATTGGCGGATGGATCCATCATGACTTTTACAAAGTGTGGGGGTGAGGAGAAAAAAAAAACGTACAACAAAGAGCAGGTTGACCAGAGGCACCAGGAAATTGATCACGTAGGACAACACGGTCGGCCACGCCAGCTTGACCACCGTGTACAACTCTGTCTCCACCATGTAAGCTCTCAACGCCCTCAGCTGTTGCATCATCTTCACATCCCGTCTCCAGTGTGCCGCCAGGAATCTCTGCCATGCACTTGCTGGGGGTGGGTACATGTTGTGGTTGTTGGCATGCTCATCAAATTCCTCCAAGCTAGCATGCTTCAGCTCTGGATTCATTTTTGATTCTGAAATCTTTCCAAAAGAATCATTTGTCAACTTTTCTGCCACACAACGCTCATCTGTTCCCTCCTCAAAACCACAAGATTCTTCATCAGAGCCATGCAGTGGTTGCACATAGAGATGCTCATCATTGCTGTTGGGAGTTGTATCACTTGTGAGTGATGCAGTGTTCAGATTCATATTTACAATTTCTTGAGAAGAGAAGTTCTCTTTTCTTTGCTTCCTTTGCACACCAAAATTTTTGGCCCAACTCACAAGGCAGACGTAATACCTTGTGGTGAGTAGTGTGAGTGTGACAGCTGCAATGAATGACTTTTACTCTTTTGTTTTTTGCTTTTGTTATTAGCATTTTCCTTTATTTTTCCAAGTAAAGGGAGACAACACATGGTGGGGGGACAATGAGAAATTCTTGAAAATGGCCAATTTCTCACRCGGTACAAGAAGCCTGGAGAAGTGTAACAGAAATGTAACAGGTGGAAAAGTTGCCTTAGAAGTTCCAGCCACCAGCAATAAGCTGCTGTACCAATTACACACAAAGTTATGGCCAAGGATATCCTTCCTGAACCACACCTGTAAGAGGAAACGTGTCAGCCGATGGCTCCTTCATTTAAGAGATGTCAGTCAAATGGATTTCTCACATACTCTCATGTGCATTCGTGGGCCTTGAGGATTACTCTGTCATCTCTTGGCAAAGAAATGTTATTTACTTTCTACACTCAGATCCAGATTGATCTGGAAGATATCAGATGTGTCTAGAAATGTTCCGTGCAGTCAAAATCAAACAAAAAGCGGGAAATCAAATATACCTTTTCGGTCGACTTATGAAAAAATAATGAAATTTCCGTATCTTTCGAATACGATTGGACGCCAAAGATGAGTAAACTTTGCAACACTTCTGGGCCAAAACTCGCGAATTTGGAGCCTCCTGCTCCACTGGACACTCCTTTGTCTCCTTTCCCAGTGGCAGTGCACAGTGCCTATAGTTGTGTGTTTTGCAGCAATACTCAAGTGGAGGATTGTGCTGTTTTGTTGAGATCATTTGAACAGAACAATTACTAGATCTGGACTTCCAGTGATGTCACTGCTGCATTATTACCGTAGGCCAGGCCTCTTGCCCTCTCAGCAGGCCAAGATCAAAGAGAAGCTGCAGTTGTGTGGACCCCGCGAGCTGAACCTGCTGGCGTTCGACACTGAGTACTGCTTCAACGTGCAACTCGCCCCATCGAGCCAAGGTCTCAGTGAGAGCCACAAAAGAGTGCTGAAATGGTTGCTCTCGGAGACATGGCAACCTGAACTCTTCTCAAGTGAATCATTTTTGGTAAATTCCCAAAAAAACAAAGCCTAACCCCTTCCTTCTTGCACCCGCCTCTTTCCTTCCCAAACTCCTTCCCTCCTTCCCTCCTTTTCCTCTTCATGAAATTCTCTTCTCTCTCCAGCCCACCCTCACTATCTAAGGCTCAACCTAATGACTAACCATATGTTTTTCTGCTCTGCTTCCACTCCCCCGTTTTCTCTTTTTCATTCCTCCAAAACTTCCTCTTGATCCTATTTTCCTCTGCCTCTCACTACTAGTCTGGAGAACGTGATGAAAGTGGAAGAAGAGGATTTCGCTATCTGTGGGAGATAGGACCCCGCATGAGTTTTGCCACAGCATGGTCCACAAATGCTGTGGCGATTTGCAAGGCATGCAACATCTCGTCCGTTGAACGGATTGAAAGAAGTAGAAGGTTTGGACCGTCAGCCCCAAGTGTTTCCATTTTGCTTAGGGGTCTTCTTTCTCACTCTTGTGATTTTACCATCAAAGAATTATGGTAGTTCTTGATAAAGAGCTGAGTCAGAAACAGATTCAGCAGTTTGTGGCGTCCATTCATGACCGTATGACTGAATGCCTTTATGAGACACCCATTGAAACGTTTGAAACCAATATTAGACCAGAGGTATGTTCTACCTCCTTCATGGCTGGGTGCTGAAATCAATACCTAGTTGTTTCTAATTGCTCTTGATTGATTGATTTGTTGACACTGCGTTTGTTGCAAACAGAAATGGAGCACTATACCAATCCTTGAACAGGGCAAAGAAGCTTTGGAGAAAGTAAACAGGTAAAAACCTTTCATATTAAATATTATTCTGTTCGATCAGTTTTTTATTATTGAGTGTCTGCAGGGAGATGGGCCTTGCGTTAGATGATTGGGATTTGGATTTTTATACTAGCTTATTCAAAGACAAAGTGAAGAGAAATCCCACAACTGTTGAGGCCTTTGACATTAGTCAGTCTAATAGTGAGCACTCTAGACATTGGTTTTTTAAGGGAAAGTAAGTGTGTATTATTTGTATATGAACTTTAACATCTGCTAATCATGATTGCTGGTACAGACTAATCATTGATGGCCAAGAAATAAGCGAGTCACTCATGGATATGGTAATTCGGACTCTGAAAGAAAATTCCACAAACAGTGTGATTGCTTTCAGGTTAGTCTCATTCATAGCACAAATGTATCCTCAACCAGCTAATAATTTTGCTTGTGATAACAGAGATAATTCAAGCACTATTAAGGGATTTGCAACGTCTGTTCTTTCTCCTTCTCAGCCTGGCCAACCTTCCTCATTACAACAAAAAAAGTGTTGTCTATAACCCTTTGCTCACTGCTGAAACACATAATTTTCCTACTGGTGAGTGAGATCAGCAATTATTCCAAGAAATATCAGTTTGCTTTTTCATTTGGTAGTTGCTTACGTAGTGTTTGTCCATTACCAGGTGTGGCACCGTTCCCTGGTGCTGAGACAGGTACAGGTGGAAGGATCAGAGACACACATGCGACTGGTAAATTCAGCAGAGATTAATCCTTCTGAAATAACTATTGGTTTCAAAACATTTGGTTCTTCACCTAAGCGTTTCATTTTTTCTTCAACAGGTCGTGGCTCTCTGGTCATTGCAGGAACAAGCGGTTATTGCGTCGGAAATCTGCACATACCGGTTTGTGTACATCTGTGTCATTTGGCAAGTACTTCATGCACCTAAATCGTGTAATTCTCCAGGGTTACAATTTAGCGTGGGAAGAAGAATCTAAGAACTGGCCCTACCCAATTAAATTTGCCCAGCCCCTGACTATTGAACTAGAGGCTAGCAATGGAGCCAGTGACTATGGTACTCCACGTGTAATATTCTTGTGCCACTAAACTTGTTAACAATTTCTGTGATCAGGAAATAAATTTGGAGAGCCCATGATTGGAGGCTTTACCAGATCTTTTGGAATGAGACTTCCTGATGGAAGTAGAAGGTACCACTTAACTGATCTTACTACATATCATCTTACTCCAATCTGATGATGTGGTTTGTGTGGTGAAGGGAATTTCTGAAGCCCATAATGTTCACTGGAGGGGTTGGCCAAATGGATGACTCGCACACCGAAAAGGGGAAGCCAGAAAAAGGTAAAATACTCTTGATGTTCAAAACATAACCTCGAACAGTTGTTAAGTTTCTTATCAATCAGGTATGATTGTGGTCAAGTTGGGAGGACCAGCATACCGTATAGGAGTTGGTGGTGGTGCTGCCTCTTCCATGGTACAGGGAGCCAATGTCGAAGAGCTGGACTTCCAGGTGAATACATCATTTTTCTTTTAATAAATATAACCTGAACTATAGTCTTGAATCTACCTAAGATATTGAAACGATCGTCCCACAGGCTGTGCAAAGAGGAGATGCAGAGATGGGACAGAAGGTGAACCGTGTAATCAGAGCATGCGTGGAATTGCAAGAGAAGAACCCAATCATATCCATTCACGACCAAGGAGCTGGTAAGTTTGGTTGTGCAAAACAATTTTCATTACTTGTTCACACCGAGATGGAATTTGCAGGTGGTAATGGCAATGTCTTAAAGGAGATTGTAGAGCCTGAGGGTGCACGTATAGAGATACGAAAGATTCTGGTTCTTTCTTCCCTTCCTCTTGATGTAAGGATGTGTTTCTAATGACATTTTTCACCTTTTCCTTGTAGTTGGGCGACCAAAGTTTATCGGTCTTGGAAATTTGGGGTGCAGAATATCAGGAAGCAGATGCTCTTCTCTTGCGCAAAGAAGATGCACAATTATTTTCGAACATATGCAAGGTGAACACAGTCTTAATAAAATTACTGTGGTACTAAGCTGATATTTCTTTGTAACGAAAAAGAGAGAAGATTGTCCATACGCATTTGTTGGAGAAGTTACAGGAGATGGACACGTAGTTCTATTTGATGAATCAGACGACTCAACCCCGTTAGACCTTGTAAGGTTCCTCTAAAGATTTCATCCCTTGTGTTTCTAATTCTCTTGCAATCAGGACCTAGAACTTTTTCTTGGCCAAGATGCCCAGAAAAGTGTTTCACAGTGATAGGTTCATCCCCAAGACTACGCCATTTGCCATCCCTTCTTCAATAGGTATTTTCTTTTATCATTAACGAAGTAGTTGTCATGTTATATTTGTGGCTCATCGGGTGACTGTAACAGCAGAGTTGGAACCGCAGGAATTGATGCGTTCTCTGTTGGATAGAGTGCTACGACTTTTGAGTGTTGGATCTAAGCGTTTTCTTACGACTAAAGTAGATCGTTCAGTTACCGGACTTATTGCGCAACAGCAATGTGTTGGGTAGATTTTTAGAACATTAACTTTTTGCTTTACTTTATGCAGAAACTTACTCCAATAATTTACAGGCCTCTCCATACACCATTAGCTAATTGTTCAGTAGTAGCTCAATCATACTACAGTTTGACAGGCACCGTAACTGCCATAGGTGAGCAACCTATCAAGGTATGGCCAAACTGTGGAACTCTCATTCCATCTGTTCTCCTTTAGCATATCCACTAATATGAGAACTACTGAAAACAATTACAGGGGCTAATTGACCCAAAGGCTATGGCTAGAATGACGGTTGGAGAGATGCTTACAAACATTATGTGGGCAAAACTGACTAGTTAGTACCCAGCCTCGCATTGCCGTGATATTACCTGAAAACATCCTCTATCAATCTCATAAAACCCTATTCAGGTCTGAAAGACATTAAGTGCAGCAGTAATTGGATGTGGGCTGCAAAGCTTCCTCATGAAGGCGCTGCCCTCTACGATGCGTGCAAAGCCATGTGTGATATTATGCTGGAGTTGGGGATTGCAATAGATGGAGGAAAGGACAGTCTTAGGTCCATTGCCCTCTATTTGCGATGAACACCAGAGTGTGGAACGACTGATTTCCTAACTATACAATTTGTTGGTGTATTTAGCATGGCCGCGCTTGTTGACGGAGAGACTGTGAAGGTTCCAGGAACTTTGGTGGTGTCTGGATATAGTACCACGCCAGATATTACAAAAGTTGTGACTCCAGATATCAAACTTCCAGAAAGCAAAAGTCATCTTCTCGTGATAGATCTTGGTAAAAAGGTAAAACACAGAAAACTATTTTGCCTTGTGTTTAGTGCACTTACATAATTTTATATCCAGAAACATAGGATTGGAGGCTCAGCCCTGGCTCAAGTTTTTAATCAATTAGGAGATTCTGTTGCCGATGTGAATGATGTCAAACTCCTAAATAATGCCTTCCATGCAGTCCAGGAGCTTGTTGATAGCAAGTTGATCCTGGCTGGCCACGATAGAAGCGATGGTGGACTTATTACCACGTTGCTAGGTAAATGACAGTATCTTCCCGCCTCTACTGTTCTTTTCTGACGTTGTCTCTGTATGTTAGAAATGGCGTTTGCCGGAAATTGTGGTCTGGACTTGCTATTGAAACGGGAGCATCTTTTTGAAGAATATCCAAAGGAAATTGATAAAGGTGCAGTTCAATATTTTTTTTATTTTTTTTTTACAAACAGACCATGTCTCATGCTGCATTTCTTATAGACTTCAAGAACAGAATAGTCAGTGCCTTGTTTGCTGAAGAACTGGGTTTTGTTTTGGAAGTTGAAGCACAACAAGTCGAGAAGGTCATGGAAGTATTGCAGGGCTACGGAGTTCCTCTCCAATATGTTTATGATATTGGTACAACGAACACAGAAAAGAGAATACGCTTGAAGTTTGAAGATATCTGTCTGGTTGATACCCAAATGACTCAATTAAGGTATGTACCAGCTTTTTATTAATAATTCTTTCTGGTAGTGTTTGACCTCCATGTATCACCAGAGACATATGGGAAGAGACGTCTTTCCAGTTGGACAGAAGGCAGGCAAATCCAAAATGTGTCGAACAGGAGAGGCGAGGATTGGCCAATAGGATGGCTCCCACATACCATGTAAGCTTTATTCCTAAATTGACCCCAGATTCGTGGTTCATCGGCCCACAACCACGCGTGGCCATCTGTAGAGAAGAGGGCTCAAACGGAGACAGGTTTACAATCCTTTTTCAACTTTTTGTTTTCATCTTAATTGAGTAAAATGGAGTTTCTCATTTGTGGTTCCCTAGGGAAATGGCAGGAGCTTTTCATGCTGCAGGTTTTGAGGTGTGGGATGTGAAGATGATTGATATAGTTACTTCCAAAATATCTCTGGACCAGTTCAAAGGAATAGCCTTTGTGGGTGGATTCAGGTAAATGAACAGAGAGAGAACAGAGGAAAGCAGTACTAAGCCACGTTTTTCTTTAGTTATGCAGATGTGATGGACTCCGGCAAGGGATGGGCTGGAGTAATACATTTTCATGACAAAGTGCTGAAGGAATTTGAAGCATTTTATAAGCGCCAGGATACATTTTCTTTGGGCATATGTAATGGCTGTCAGTTGATGGCGCTACTGGGGTGGATTCCATTCCCACGCAAAAAGGTATTAAAATGCTCCCACTTGTTACTTTTATGACATTCAAGATAAATATGTACATTACATATATGCTCTCTATCAGGACCAGGTGAAAGAACTTGCAAGAAGCGATGGAGAAACTTCAGCACCTGGAAACATAGAAGAACAATGGTTCTTGAATCAGCCCAGATTTATTCACAATGAATCTGAGCGGTTTGAGTCTCGATTTGTTACATTACAAATTTTAGACAGCCCTTCTATATTTCTCAAGGGCATGAGTGGGTCCTCCCTTGGCTGCTGGTCTTCGCACGGAGAAGGCAATGTTCACTTCCCAAATTCTAAGATTCTCGAAGATGTCCTCGAACAACAGTTAGCTCCAGTCAGATACGTAGATGACAGCAATCAAATTACCCAAGTCTATCCATTCAATCCGAACGGGTAAGTGCCTCGAGTGAATATCATCTCTCTCTCTCTCTCTCTCTCCATCACACACACACATACACTATACTAAAGCATGAAATGAACTGGATAACTTACCCACCGTGTTCA
>MRZZ01000753.1:0-26437 GCA_002025285.1 Acanthamoeba comandoni | reverse complement strand
TATATATATATATATGGCTAAACGAACGAACCATTTCTTCTTGGGATATTCTTTCAAATAAGGGATGGGCAGTGAAGTGTTCCACCATCCAGTGGTGTAATTCCTCCACGTCTGTGTTTGTGTAAGCCAAGCCACCAACTTTCAAGACATAGGCATACTCAGATAACAATGTGGGACTGAAAAGGAAAAGAAGAGATTCAGAATCATTATGTTGAGGGAAGGAGCAGCACAATTCTGATGGCGATAAGAACCTTATAATTCTTCTTCGCTGGTTGGCTTTTTTGAAGTGAGGATCAGGGAAAAGAAAGAAAACTTTCTCTAGCTGAGGAGAGAACATAACCACAATAAGAAACAAGAGGAACGAGCAAATATCAAGAAGCCAAAAGCGCAACGTATAAGAACGGAGAATACGTGCCTGTCCCTTTTCAAACCAATTGGGCAAATGCTTCATCGCATTGACTCTCACGCAGGCAATGTTCTTGTATTTTCCTGGATTCTCCTTTTGCAACTTCACAATTCTTGATGCCAAATGTTGATGATTAAGCTTGCTTACTAGTAAACAGCATAACACAAACCACTGTGGGCAGGAATACATACCTTCCTTGCACAAAATTGACAACTCTGTCTCTGATTTCCATACCCAATAGCATTTTATCAGGAAACAAAGAAGAGAGACTCACTGCAACATCGAAGAGCAGAGGGTGAGAAGACGGTGCAGCTGAAGAAAGGGAATGAAGTGATGTGCATCTACTTATGTTGAAGAAGCTTACCAGTGAGGCCGCCAAAGCCACAGCCGACATCTGCGACGCGCACGCGCATGGTTTGCAGCATCTCTCTATCCAGAGCTCCATAGTATTTGCCCCAATCCACTGCCCCTGGATGCACCGGACTACATAAAGCATACAAAAAGGCAGACGAGAAGAAAGGGCCGCAACAAATTTAGACCTTTGAAGAGGAATTGCCTTTGGGGGGGGGGGGATTACTAATAGATGTCATGATCGGAGAGTGGATTGGCATGGGCTCTGAGTCTCTTTCCATGCCTCTTCCTCTTCTTTGTGGGCACTCCTGCTGCAGTCTCTTCTTCTAAGACCTCTTCTTCTGGCAGATGTGTGTCTTCGTGTGCTGCTTCTTCCATCTTTTCCGATTAACACAACAAAAAAAAATAATTTTTTCTGACAACAAAATATTTAAATAAAAAAAACATCAAGCATTGTAAAATAGTTTTCATTCAACATTAAACGTGATTGTTCAACAAGCAACACCCTGGAATAAATAAATAAATAAATAAATAACAAAGGAGACAACATTCATTCATTCATTCATTTGTGTTGTCAATAATGATTTCGGTTTCAGGGTGTGGGGCCTCTCTCTGGCTCCTTCCTCCCCAGCAACATCCCAGCCAGGTAGCAGAGCACTGGCAAAGCAGGGAAGTGCCACGCCTCCAACATCCAATGTGTAATGGTCTCAGCTGTACGAACCCAGCTCACATCAAGCACTGAGTGATGAATGATCTAAGAATCAACAACAACAACAACAAAATTATTAAGACTTGGTTAAAAACCTTCGATGGAGGCAAACGATTGAGCAGAGAACAAGCACAGTAGACCGGTCGTGGTGAAGAACATATCCGTGGCGGTGGCCTGGCCACGCCATATGTATGATAGAGCCACATAGATGACGAAGCTCAACAAGATGTAAGGCATGGCCAGCTGCATGTAATAGATCATAGCTCTGGCCGTTCTCTCTTGAATTCCCAAACCGATGGATCCCAACAGGTGGCGCAGAAGAGGAGAAAATTTGTGGAAGGAGGGAAAAGGATTGCAGCACCTGGTGGCGTAAGTGCCATGAGTCACTATGAAGCTGTTGAGAGTCCTTGTCCCAAGGAGGCCCACTGATACAAAGAAGATGAAGAATGCGCTTAGGCGAAGTAATGCACAAAACCGGTCTTCCTTGTTCTTCTGATTACTGGAATTCTCCAAACTGTGGTCCTCGTGCTTGCTGCCATGAACATTGGCTTCTATCATTAGCCAGCTAGATAGATTATACGTATAGCCACATAAAAATAAGGCATCATGTCTATGTAGGAGTTAATGAAATAGATGCATCTATTGCAAAAGATGAGGGACTGTGAGACTTATGGATTCTTAGGATATGATATAGTAAGAAGGAGTGCTGCGCATGAAACAGGAAAGAAGAGCCTTTCCAATTCAGGTAGAAATACGCTGACATCATTTCCAAACTGTGCATGACAGGTAGTTAAGTAACGTCTTTCTATCATATACACTGCTATGCTGCAAACTGAGCAATTTTCAGAAAAGAATAAATTAGCCAGTTGAGTATGAAGAGATCAACAGATTAATTGTGCTGCGCATAAGAGATCTCTTTTTACCAAGTAAAGTCCATGCCATAATGGACTGGCCCAGAGAGCTTTGTACTAGACTCCTTTCGTAATGCTCAAACAAAATTCCTGCTATCACAATGATCTAACATCATGGCATCAATAAAGGGGAAAAGCAAATCTTAGAAAATTGTACCTTGAGTAATACAATAGTGATGGCTAACATTGAGAGCTTTTCCTCCATTCGCCTGCTATTTACCACGAACAAAATTCTTCCTATCAAAAAACAACCAGATACTAGTCTAAGATAAAGAGAGAGCATCGTTAGTCACAAGCCCATGTGGGCTTAATCATGATTACTAGGAAAGCTCAGAGTTAAATGAGGCTGGGGGCACTTACATCCAGCTGTAGTTTGGGGCGTAGTAACGAGGCATCAGAGCCAATAGCAGAATCATCACCAGACAAGAGGCCATCCAATTCCACAGAAAGGAGGAACTTTTCAAAGAATGCCAAGAACCTTCCAAGAGAGGCCAAATTGCCACAAGACAATAGCCACCTACCAAGTACCAATGGTTTGCATTGCCCATATGCTAGAAAAACGGCCAACATAGTTGTTTTAAAATCATAACTACGCGAACTGTAATAGCACAAGAAAGCAATAAACTTGGGGAAGGATGAAAATCGTATTACGGTAAATTGTGCCAGCATGAGGGCAGGTAACAGAGGCCACCAAGATGAAAGTTGTTGGGCCGCTAGATTGTTTTTGATCCTCACATAGACAGATGTGTGCCATAGTTTGTAACAACAAGAACAAGATAGTAGAAGAAATACCCCCTGTGAACCATCCACATCAGAAAAAAGGATTTAAGAGCAATCAACAGATGGCGCTGTGCTTACTTGTATGTATAGATGCCACTGAGCTTGTATTGTTTGAAGATACAAAATGCCAAACATAATTGCCACGAACAACACCATGTACATCTATTGATGTGATATTTTCATTTTAGATTTGGAGTGACAAAGTGATCAGTTGTCTTCCTACCTTGAATGATGCCAGTGGAGGAAATAGATTGTGGTCGCTAAATGTTAAACAAAATAAAAGAATGGCCATAGAGCAATAGCACATGCCTACAATAAATTGAACTTCCCATTTATCATATGTGAGAAAGTGAAGGAATATTAAACCAGTTGTAAATGTAAAGAGAATGGCTTGAGAAGGATATTTCCATAGAAACAGAATAGCCTGTGCAGCAGTATTGGAAATACACGAAGAGTAACTCGCTATCTGTTCCTTTCCAGCTATAAGGTAATGAGTCCCAATTCACAATATCAAGAGGAAGGGAAGATATTCACCATCAGAATTGTTATGGCTTGACTTCAAGAATCTTTCCAATCCGTCTAACTGGTCCTTGAGCTCTTGTGGCTTAGGCAGCAATGGGCAAAGTGGAAGGAAGAAGGATCTAGAGAGTTGATCTTTTGTGTATGGTTATAGAGGTGTACAATTTGATCAATGTTCAAGGGATTCAAGAACTAAAGGAGGATATGATAATGGGCAAAGTAAAGAGCCCATATTTGCTGGGCATTCTTGAGTAAACTTTCTGCACTGAATTGCGATGTCAGGGCTTCTTTTGACATGAGGTCAATGCTATGTGCTAGCAATCCCATTGAATTAAAGGGAATATCGACCCCCAACAGTGTAGCCTTTTGAAATACAGCTGTTAACGCATTGCGAAAGACAGACACTGTCATCTGTGATGCGGTATGAAGAAGGTTACCATTAAAGGCACAATGTCAAGCTGTTGCATAAGATGAGGCATGGTTTGAGTTGGCCAAGTGGCCACGCGGGCCTGATCCTTGCTGTACATGTCATGGTTCTGCCAAAAGGGGGACCCACTGATAGATTCCTAAAAAGGTATGAGCTGAAGAAGCTGCTTTGTGGGAAGAGAATAGCACCTTTGCACTGCAATAACTAAGAGATGCGACCCGATGAGGGCTGTTTGGGCTTGCAATACCAGCCCCCCAAACAACCACTGGCGTTTGCACCAACTCTGGCAAGTCATTGCCGTGCCTGGTAAACATGAGTTGAACCGTTGAGAAGAGAGTAAGAGTGACAAGGGGAATAATGCAATGTACCAGCCCTGTGCATGCCTTCCATGATCAGAAGTCAGCAAGTATGTAGTTAGCTTATCTGGGAATATCTCTTCCATCTTCGTGTAGATTTTTTGCACTCTTTTGTCCACCGTGGAAAGAGAATCTAAGTAGGGCTATAATACAAGTTACCAACCAATGTGCTATCATTGCCTCTCTTCCTTGTTTATTGTGCAATGGACGCAAGAGTGAACAAAATACCTCCTGATTCACGCCATCAATAGCATCCACTGATTGCAGATCCAAAAAGAAGAGAACACCACTTGATGTAGGGAGAGTACCTTGAGATGATATGTTGTGTTGTTAGCTTAACAACCAACAATGAAGGCATTGCTTACCAGTGTTCAAAAGATCATCCACATTATTAAAGACAAGGCTGTCACAACTGCGCTCCATTGTGACTAGTGAAGAAGTAGATGCACTTTTAAAATAGTAGAGGTCAATGACTCTCTCTGCTCTCTCATTTTGTGTGAGGGAGATTATTACTGTTATATTTCACTCTATCATGAGTTGTAACAGTACGGACAATATGATGGTCACCATGACCGCGGCGTGGCCTAGTAAGTGCCTTTCTTACAGAGTTAAAGGAGGAAGATCCTTTACCACACCAGAACGAGTATGTACGGCTGGTTTTGGCCAAAATTGAATCAGGAATGTGCTTGTAATTTTGAGCTATTTGCAAGAACATGTCAGTTAATGTGCCCAGTACAATAAAACATCCAACTAGGCCTTGCCATTCAAATGAACCAGGGCCAAATGAGAAAAAAAAAAAGGAATATGAACCTGGATTTGTCAAGCAATAGGGATCATTGTGCACACCACTCAAAAGAGCATAGTGGCCTATGGAGTATTACGAAAAGTGGATGCTAAGCCTCAAGTGAAATTCCCTTAGACGGCGGAACCGGCTTACCTGGAACAGACTCGGTGGGGGGATATGCATGGGCAATGGCCCACTGACCCTTAGTCTCAATGACGCTCTTGAGGAAGGGCACCACAGGCTCGGCCATGCCCCTGCTGTTGTGCCGAAGTGCAAACAAGGCGTCCGCTCGCAGACCGTCAACTGTTGTGCAGCAGCCGCAAACAATAAATGCAAATTGGAGATAACAGAATGCAACAAACAAACTGCTGCTGCAGTCGAGGGGAAAGAGCCATTCAGAGGGAAGAGAATACTCACCCAAGATGAAGACAAGCCTCTTGGCAGGAGACACCACCTCAGAATTAATTTCTGTTGCAACAAAAAAAAAATCAAGGTGATGGATTACGCAAGTGCACACCTTTAAGCGCATGCAAAGAACGATTGATGTGTGACCTTGTTGATTTCTATGTTGTTGCGAATCGTTGCGAGGAGGGGGGATGATTGGAGAACGATGTAAATAGACCTCGCTCATGTTGAGAATACTGATGACATTGAGGATCACCATAGCCACCGCCACTGTCACAGCAATAGAACATTTTTCCACCATGATTACAATTGTTTCACTCTTGCATCACCTCTTGAATCATCAAAAATGTTGTGTTTGAAAAGAGTGATGAAGGAATGAAACAATCACAAAGGAGAAATCATTGCCACAACAATGAGTTTGTGGCCGAGGATTCCTTCCCCGGGAAGAGGAGAAAAGGAGCTGAGCGCAAGAGGAAAGCAAGAGGAAGAGGGAAGGAATCTGAAACCCGGATAAAAGGAGGAATAAATACAATAAAATAAAAAATATTTTTTTAGTGTACACAGTTTGGGTTGTTGAGAGGAAGGGGGGGGGCATGGCCCCCAAAGTGTAGAAGCACAGATTTCTGAATTCATGCCATGCATTGCTGTTATGTCTCAAAGTACGTTTGCTCATGCTCTTCTGCTTCTTCTTCATCATCTGCTTCATCATAAAGTGCTTTTCTTCTTCTCACAAAAAATGATATGAAGCGGCGTACCATGTTGGTCCAAAGGATGTAGTTCGTTTTGGTCATTCCAAAGACGAGGAACGTAGCACAACCGAAGCCGCTCGTGGCGATGGTGTGCAGTAGCCATCCGATGTAAGTGGACTCTTCTTCTGTTATGATGTACACGCGATTGAGAAAGGTCACCACAAACATCACTGCAAAGACGAACACGAAGACCAGCTGCCTGATCAGCAGATGCACGGCCTCCCACATGTGCACTGGCACCTTGGCCTCGCCAAAGCTGAGGTTGCTCTTGAGAGGTGTGTTGGGGCCTGTTGTTGCATGAGGCTGCTCCTGTTGCTTCCACATCCGCTGGCTCACGTTCATGTAAGATCCCTGAGCAACATCTTCGTTATATTGCCTGTCGAATCAACAACAATTGATTGATTAATCATAATGGATGTGGATGAGGATGATGATGATGATAAGCTTCATTTTGGGCGTGGAAGTGTAATTTACTTGATAATTCTGTACACTTGGAATATAACGGCAGTCCACAAGGCGATTCCAAGCACGCAAAGCAATGCCAGAATGCCATAGAAGAAGGTGAACAGCCACGCTGGCTTGTTGGGAGCTATGAAACACCACACGCTGTTGAATTCGAGAACATCGGCCACGGCTGGGGGGATGGTGCCAACCGTGGCAAGAAGGCAGGCAGCACTCAGCATTAACCAATTGCTCTTTGTGTCCATGGCCATGGCGAAGTAAAATCGCAAGAAGAGGCTCAACAAGATGAAGAACCAAAGGTACATCACGCAGCTTGCACTGTACAAGATGCCCACCCCCTGAAAGACGCAAAAGGATCTGTTCTCGAGCAAGATCTCAGGCCCCACAATGGCCCCAAGCACGAAGAATGCACTCAACAAGAATGTCCAAAGCGCAAAGCTGAAATTCAACAGCCTGAATTTCGATCTTGAAGTTCGATTTTCGAGCCAGAACAAGATGTAGCTCAACAGAAGCACAAGGCTGGCCACCACCGAGAGGCTCGAGAGCACGCCTGTTACGATGCGCAAGCTTTCGTGCTCATTTGCAGAGAGGTTGGTCTCAAACGATGATGATGGCATAATAATAATTATAATGTACAAAAGCGAATGAATGAATGATTGAAAGAACAACAACAATCTGATGCCAGAGAATTAATTAATTGGTGGTTCTTTGTGTGTGATATCACAAATGATAATCACACAAAGGAAGAGTTGACCAACAGTGCGGTGGAAAGATAACAAGAAGAAGTGAAGAAGTGAACAAGAAGAAGAAAGAAACTAAACAAAATAAATAAATAAATATTTTTTTATTTTGCAGGGTCACTTGTTTTCACTTCAACATTTGACCTTTGGGACCCCAACTACTTCTTCTTGCTTCTTGCTTCTCGTTCTTGCATGAAGAAGAAAAGAAGAAGAGAGAATAAGAAAGCAGGATCCAAACAGCATCACGATTTAATCAATCAATCAATCAATTCACAGAGTGAAGAGATGAGTGAGGAGGTGGATGCTCATCGTGACGACGACGATGACGTTGACCATGTAGAAGATGGCTCTCCACGGCTGCACAGCTTTCAAGTATGCCACCGAATGGCCAAACCTTGCCACAGTGTATGTCCACAGAAGCGCCTTGCCCAAGAACACAGATGGCGAACTCAGAGCAAACACGCCCCATCAGCAATGAATTAATGAATCAATTGCTACACATCACCATGACAAACATATGATTGGGGAGAGAGACATAGAAAACACAATAATTCTAAACAATCTGTTCAAATTTGATGGATGCATAATGCACATACCATGTCATTGACGTGAAGGCCATAGGCACGCTGGATTTCTTTGGGCTGAGGCTTTTCTGCCTGCTCAGGTCTGGCCTTGTTGTAATCTTCGGCATACTTGAAAGACTTGAGCTTAAATCTCCACCTCGTTACGTTGAACGATGCTGCAATCTTCAAGTGCATCAACAAAAAAAAAACAAGGGGAAAGTCATTCATTAATGCACCCAATCCCAAACTTGAATCTTAAAAAAGTAAATCATTAGGAAAAAAGATGCAAATTTTTTAAATTGTTACCATCTTGAGAGTGAGAAGAACAGCACATATGGCGTAAGTGTTGAAGACAGGGTCCTCTAAGAGGGTCTGAGAGATCAAAGAGGTGGGCATTGTTGTTGCGTTGCAGTCAAGAACAGAAGAGAAAACAAAGCAAAAGGAAAGCTTTCACTTTTGTTTTGCGTATGGGAAAGAGGGACGATCGCATAATTTTCCCTTTTCAGATAATAATTATCTTTTTTCCGATTGGCCTTAAAAAAAAGGACAGATTTCCAGATTTTTCTGTGTTTATCAAGAACTCTACAGATCTTTCTGGAATTTTCAAGAAATGTGTAACTTTTTGTCTCCACCCTTTTGTAATGTTTGAAATTCAACATTTTGGCAACCGCCCCTCTCATTGATGTTTTTACCATTTGCTTTCTGGAAGAGGGTACCAAAGGAGGGAAAAAGAGGACCAAGATATTTCTTCTTTTTCGGCGGATTCTTGTTCTTTCCTGCGGTGACTGGCCTATGGAATCTGTTCATGCATCAACATCCTCCTCGCACTCTAGCACCTCCCTCTGTGGCTGTATCTGTTTCCGATCCCAATTCATCTGCAAAGAGACTGCCAAAAAGCACAAGCCACGAATAAATCTCTCTTTGGGCAATTTTATGTTTACTTTTTTTCAATTGTTTTTGTTTAGTTTGTAGTTGCGACCAACTTAAACAGCAAATGGGGGTGGAGGAATTTTTGGCTTGTGCTGAAATGCTTCCTGTCCTCATCCAGTGCTCTTGTTGGCCGCTGTTGGGATTGGGCTTGTAAGCGGAGGGGAAAAAACGGGGGGGGGGGTGGTAAAAAAGGGAAAGAAACAAGTATGTGACAAGTGGTTCGAACCTGCTTGCAAGTGCTGATGTGGATGGGAAACATACATGATCAGTTGAATTCCTTCTTGTTGCTCTTGATTTGACCTTGCTTGTGGCGCTGATTCTGAGTGCATACCACAAAATTCCTTTTCTTCCTTGACACAATTCGGCAGTGAATGCACAGGCGCTTGATGGCTGATTTGTACTTCATTTTGAGGGGTACTGCTGCAACAAAAGAAAAAGGGGTTGTTGGGCTTAAAATCTCTCCCTGTCGCACGGTGTTTTGCCATGTGAGAATTTAAGGGTGCACATAATTCTTAGAATTCTTAAAATACTTAAGAATGTATTAAAATAAATCTTATAAATGTGCCAGATCTTTAATTCTTGGAATTTTATTACATGTAACAACCAGTTATTTTTCAAAAATTAAAATGCCAACCGGTGAAGAGCACGCCAGAAAGAAAAGGAATCGCCAAGCCTGCATTTTTTTGTATTGCTTTGGTAAAAAATGATCCTCTCAAAGATGGTTTGCGACTACAGTACCGAACCGACTGCAAAAAGCCAAATTGAGAAATGATGACTGCGTGGCCTCGTATTTGTGCACTGCGTTACCAAAAAACATGGAGAACACTGAGTTTTGGGCGTGGAATTCGACAAGGCCGTAACGTGATCCGTGCACTCGAATTCAAAGGGGCAAAGATGCCTCTGCGAAGCTTTTCCAGTGAAGGTGCAGAGCGTGGACCAGATACAGAGACAAATAAAGAGACTGAGAAGGAGGACCCAACTGTGTTAGGTACCTAATCCTTTCCCCCCTTTCTCCAGAAACAAAGAGATCAGAGCACAGCAATATTGGAACACTGGCTTACTCTAACAACAACTAGAAAAGGTCACCGAAACAGTTGTGAACACCATGGAAGAGGTTGCTACTGTAGTGGCAGACACAACCAAGACTGTAAGCGAAACAGTTACAGAAGCGGTAAGCAACAGCATTCTTGTTGAACCTGTCAAGGTGGTGGTGCTGTGCAGGTGAACCAACGAACTAACGACAAACAAATTGTCCAGGTGGAAAAGTCCAAAGAAACTGTGGATGGGATCGTTGGCAAAGGGAAAGACATAGCTACATCCGTAGGCGATGTCCCCTCTGTTATGAAAGAGGCCGTAGAAACAGGAAAAGAAAAAGGCCTGGAAACAGCTGTTCGACAGATGGTAATGTCACACTCTCATCCCGTCCTTCCAGATCTTTCTTTTCATCTTTGTCACCAAAAATGTGTGGTTGGAATTTCTCTTTATCATTCACGTTTAAGAGACAAACGGTTGCCCTCTTTTATTGTTTAAACAAACAAACAAAAAAAGATCAGTGCGTTACAGGTTGCTGTGAAGCAGTTGGAAGGCAGCGAATTTAAGAAAGCCACTGTCACAGCTGGCATCAGCCTGATGGAGATCGTTAACCTGAGTGTGGCCATCCACATTGAAGAACTGGACAAGGAGGCCAGACCACGAGCCACCGATCAGGGAGATGTCCCTTCCTCTGCACAGAAGCTGGACATCAGCATCAGCAGCAGCAGCAAGAAGAAGAATGGCACACTGTTGAATCACCACACCGACACACAAGAAGAGAAGAAGAAATAATAATCTTATTTATTCATTTGCTGCTCTCCACTTGTCTCTCTCTCCACAACAAAGCAAGTTTAACAGCGCCTCGAAGGGTTTAGAGATCTAATTAATAAACAAGCTGAAAAAAAAAAAAAAAAAACAACTTGGGTGGATCCTTTGTTGTTGTTGTTGTACTCTGCACTAGTTCTTCTGTGCCACCTCTTGCAACATCACGTAATCTTGTTTGATTTTGACTCAACTTTTTTTTCAGGATTTATGCATAAAACACATTTTTCTTATCAATTTATTATTTATTTATCAGAATTGTTTTTTTTCTTTTCTTTTTGTTGGCTCAAAAACACAATAAGGATGGATTCACATCATCCAAACTCTAGAAAGCGCAAATACAGCCCAGAAAGAGAAGAAGAGAAGGGGCATCAACAACACAATAGGGCCCAAAGGAACGGTGGGATGGCACCACAACATTATGGCGTTGATGAAAATAATGATAATTATCCTCATGGTCCCCCCTTTAAGGGCCAGCATGATTATAACCATCCCATTGCAGAGAATGAACGTCCTTATGGTGGGAATTCTACCGTCCGTCCTTCACGCCAGCATAATGTGGCGAATAAAAATGATGATGATGATGCTGTTGCTGATTTCCATTCTCACAACGAGGGTAACCCAGCCGTGGGGCGACAACAGCAACATTCACATCATTCAAACTCTAGAAAGCGCAAATACAGCCCAGAAAGAGAGGAAGAGAAGGGGCATCAGCAGCACAACAGGGCCCAAAGGAACGGTGGGATGGTACCGCCATCAGCAAACATTGAGATCATGGTATCACATTACAATGCTCGCCCGAATGTAAGCGTGCAGGAACGGGCCTGCAGTCCCATCTATCACCTTAAGAACTTCAACAATTGGATCAAGAGCGTGCTCATCGCCGAGTACTGCCGCCCAAACTCAGTCGTTCTTGACCTGTGCGCTGGCAAAGGAGGCGATCTGCCCAAATGGTGCAAGGCAAGGATATCCTACTGGGTAGCCGCAGGTATAATATAATTTCTGATCACATTTTGTGGCCAAGATGCGATTGCATCCTCTGTGTGTGAACGTTGTTGAATTGGAAAGGTTGTTGTCACATGTCTATGATCGCCTTGCCTGCCCAATGAACAGACATTGCAGCAGAGTCTGTGAAGGCGGCGCAGGAGAGATACGACAAGGCCCGTCATGCCTCCTTCCCTGCCCTCTTCATATGCTCAGATTGTTGCAAGGTTCCCTCTTCCCGCTTCTTCATCTTCAGCTTCTCAAGGATTGATGTTGCGCTCTTCTGTGGTGATGGTGATGTATCATCAATCTCTTACCTCTCTGACATTTCTCCACCATCGAGTAGACGCGGCTGTCAAACCATTTGGATAAGGATGTCTACTTTGACCTGGTCAGCTGTCAGTTTGCTTTGCATTACTCATTTGAAACAGAGGAGAGGGCCGTACGGCTGCTCCAAAACGCAAGCGACCGGCTCAAGCCTGGCGGACACTTCATCTGCACCATGCCCAACTCCAACTGGATCGTGTCAGTTCTCTCTCTCTGCCACACACACACACACAACCTTGCATGCCTCATTCTCTGCTCTCTTATCTCACTGCACACCAACACACGCACACTCTATGCTTGTGTGTACTCACATGGCTTCTCTTTTTCACAGGAAGAAGATCCGGGCCAGCGAGACCAACTCATTCGGCGTGCCGGGTATCTATGAGGTGAAGTTCCCACAGACGAAAAAGAAAAAGTATTTCCCCACCTTTGGTGCCCAGTACACGTTCTCTCTCGTGGACGCTGTGGATAACGTGCCCGAGTACCTCGTCCACTCTGGCACCCTGGAGAGGTATCATTAATCATCCTCCTTCCCCTGTTACACCCCTGCGTGAAGAGAAGAGAGATATGAGTTTTGAGTTACCGTACTGTTCTCCTTCAGTGGGTGTATGCATGCATGACTTACCTTTTTCTTTCTTTCGTTCAGGTTGGCAGCGCAGGTAGGCCTGAGGATTGTGGGCAAGTGGGGCTTTCACCAACTCTACTACGATAAGTGCAGGGTGGATCAATACCGCCAGCTGCAGTGGCACATGGAAGCCGTAGACGAAAGGGGCACACTGTCCCCCGCCGAGTGGGAAGTTGCTGGTTTGTTGAATGAATGTCTCTTTGCTTTACTGCTCCGCCTCTCACATTAATGTGCCAAACTGGCGCACACATGGCACCTCGATTATCTCTGTGTCGTTGATGGTGCAATTGCATTGTGTTGTGGTTGCAGGGTTTTACGAGGCGTTTGTCTTCCAGAAAGAGGATCCTCACCAAAGCGATGATCAGGCGAGCAGGAGGTATGGCAGGTTGACAAATCCAAAGACCGGCTTCGTCTACCTTTGAAATAGTTATCTGTCAAAGAAGAAGAAGAAGAGTGAAACATCATATCAGTGCAGCAGAGCTTACAAACATGCATGGTGTGTGTGAATGAACTTCATTTTTTTTCTTCAGTTTGTCATTGTGGTGGCCTTTCCACTACTTCTTGCGCTTTTCTCTTCAACTCATTCTGCTCCTTGTGCATTTCCTTTTGCTTTGAGAGCTCTCTTCCAAGGTAGATCAACAGTGAGACGGCGGCGATGAAAACGGGCCACACAAACTTGGTCTTCCGCCAGAAGCCCTTGCCTTTGTGGATGGCCTCTTGTTTCTTGATTAGCCATGCGGGATCGGACTGTCTTCGCAATAAGATCTCCTTTAAAAGTCTTTCAAAGCATGAAGTGAAGAAAGAGAAAGAGAAAGAGAGAGAAGAAAGGAAGTAAATGCGTTTAAAATCAGGATTGTAATGTCTAAGAAGCCTTAATTAGCCGAGATACCTTCTCTTTGCATCATGCTCCAGTCTGCTCTCTCTGTCCAGCAAAGTGTCCAGGGCTCTTTGCAAGCGTGCCAATTTTTCCTCAGCGACCTCTGGAGATTTGTCATCATCATCTTGTTGAGAAGAATTGCAGGCTTCTGCGCCTGCCTTGTTGAAGGCCTCTATGATTTGTTCTTTTGTGGCTGTCTCTTCAATGCCCAGCAGTTGGTAATAATCTACAAATAGTACCTTGAATTCTTGGGATGGTTGTTTCACCTCAACTGCAGGTTTTGCAGGTGGTGGATGGGGAACCCCACTCGACTCTTCGTCCTTGGGGATGATGGTTGAGTGAGACCTAACTTGATGGTACCCAATTGTGGTGAAATCCTGTGCACATGAATGGAAGACTTGGAATGAACTAAGAGATCCTCTACTGGCCCAGATGCTTGGTCGATGATTTCGAACTAATGATGAATCACCACGAGCCAGGACGAAAGAAGAAAAAACTGAGTGGGCACTCTGGGTGACGCGCCTTCTCATTTGTCTCGATTGCCAAAGGGCCATCATAATGCAGATTCACAACAATGGCTGTGTGGAAAATCAAAAATTTAATCTTAACGCAACAATATAAATATTATAATATCATTATATTTATATTGTTAATTTATTTCCTGGAATTGTGGTCGTACACCAATTGTGCACGATTTCTGTACGTTCACTGACGTGGTTTGTGCTTGTCTCACACAGGGCCCCATCTCAATTCGGTCGAAGCTTTTGGCTTCATCACTGCCTTTGCCTTTTGCAAGTTGCTTCACAAGCGCACACACCTCTGTATCCATATGGACACACGAAAAAGGTTACCACACCAATTCCACTTCGATTCACAGTCATTCCACCTGAGGATCTGATTGCCCCTTCTTTGTTCCCCCCTTTGCATTCTTCTTTTCAGTGTCTATTGGACGCATGTCATCCTTGCTTCTTGTTTTGCTCTTTTGGCCATTCTTCCTTCTGCCCAGGTATTTCTACGCTCCTTTCTTTTTCAGCCCCCTCTCACTGTCCTAAAAGGCAGAGATGGATCCATCCCTTTTTCAGAGCGTAGAGAAACGGCGGGTGGATGTATTAAGGGAACTGCGTGCCAAGACTGGAGACGATGAGCTCATGAGCTTTGATGATAAGAGTTTTAAACGATTTGTTTTGAATCCCATCTCTCACGACTATAGCTTTGTGCTGCTCTTCTCATCGGACAGAGCACAACCATGCCAACCTTGCATGTTAGTATATCACTCACTGCCACTCCTCTCTCCACAGCCACACTATAAACCTATTCTATTTTCTTCTTCTTGTATTGTATATGTTGGTCTGATATATTTGTCTTTGTTTGAAGGTTATTTAATAACCAGCTGCGAAGTATTCGCAGTTGGTACGAGAGGAATTTGGGCGCAGGTCAGCAGCCTACGCTCTTCTTCGTTGAACTTACCCCAAATAATTGTCAGGAGGCATTTAAGCACGTAAAAACCATTACAATATATAGTTCCTATTAACAGTATTTATTGTGAGAACAGGTGATGTTCTAATAGGAACTAGGAGTAAGCTCATTACCTTTCCCTCTCTTTTTTGCTTTAGTTTGGATTGCAACAAATTCCAGTCCTGGTATATTTGCCACCAAGAGAAAAAAAGGGGATGGCGCCTGCCTTTTTTCAAATTACTATGGACTCTCTTACAGATCCCTCAGTATTGGCTCAATGGGTGGAGACGCATAGCAACCAAAAGGTTTGTATTCTGCTAAAGAAAGTTTGTTCTTTTTTGAAAGGAATATTTTACAAAACATTTGCCCTTAGATTCCTATACCCACCGTACCATGGAAAGACCCTTTGCTTCAAAAGATTGTTGTGGTTTGGCTTCCTCACCACCTCCAAATGACTACTGCCCTTTTTTATTCACTAATCTGTATTACAGGGCTTGATTGTAATGCTGGTATTGTACAAGCTGCCTTTTATCATTAGAAACTATGATCATCCCATGATCTGGTATATATGCTTTTTGGTAGGTTATTCATTCATCTCACCTCCGTAAGGTAGTGTCCTTACTCATATCTGCTTGGATAGGGAGTTTTTGCATTCACTTTGTCAGGCGTTGTGTTCAACGCTATCCATGGAACAGCATGGAAGCACGTGGATCCCTGGGGTGGGGGTTCCACCTATTTCCTTCCTGATATGCGAGCACAGGTTGCCGCTGAAGGCGTTATCATCACTGTCATGCGTATGGCCTTCACTTTCCTCGTTTTTTCAATGCGTTATATCTCTCAACTCAAGTTTGGCTTTCATTGTAAAAAACAGATTTTGTCGCAGTGGCTCTTTATATACTCTTGACAAACTGGGTGCCAACAATACAAAAGGCCTGGCTGCGTCTGCCACTCTTCGTTCTGATGTTTGGAGGTCTGTGCTTTGATATACTGTCGATTTGGAAGATATACAACACCTTCAAGTTTCAAAACTATCCATTTTTATTTCAATGTGCCGTTCTTCTTACCTTAATTACATTTTTTTTGCCAAAGTAATACAGTACACCATTCTCTCATCAATATTCATTCGTATTTCCCCTCAACTCCCCGAGTGCTGGAATGGCGTGTAAGTACAAAATACTTTTTATTTTAATTCCCAACGGAGATCAACCTCTTGTCATAAGAGATAGAGATAGAAACGATAGTTATGAAGAGCATTTTTTTTGTCCATTACAGGTATGGGTGTATTATTAACAAGTGGAACGAAACTAAAGCACACGTAGATGGCTCACACTAATGTTTCTGCTTCGTTCTCACAGGCGGCGTCGAGTAGCAATACAAAAATGGGGAATTATGTGCGTGTGGTGAAAAATGTATCCACATCAGCATAGCAACACAAGAAATAGGCAAAGGCAACGCACACAAACACACACACTCGCCATTCCGTGCAGAACACACAATTCGCACTCTGAGAAATTGTGTCGGGTCAGGAGGTTTCTGAGAGTTCCTTGAGGAACTTGGAGATGGCATTATGGTTGGATTGTATGATCGGGTTAAGGTTGTGTAATGTCATATTCTTTGCAAAGGTGGAATTATTGGCCGCCTTCTGCAATATCTTAGTGATCAGGATGAGCGTCTTCTGCACCTTGACGAGACCTCCTCCTTCTATGGTTATCAGTCAAGTGAGACCACCCAGTTCTGTTTCCTTCTTATCACAACATACACATATGAGATTTGACTTACCAGTCGCTCCTCCAGAGATGAGTCTGTATCTAAGGGGCGACACGATAGCTGGGCAAAACAGTCGCAGGAAAATGAAACCTCCTATGTATGCGTAGTCACTGCAACGCAGTGCCGAAATGAAAAGCATCAAATCTCTGTACGTATCCCAATTTCTCTTCTCTAAGGTGCTAGTGCATTCACTAATGGAAGGAGATGCGTTACCTTGTTGCTTCCGACCATTTCTTCTCTGCTGCTCTGCGCATCTCTCTGCACAAATCTCTTATAGGGCTACAGCACAAAGAGTAAAAATCAGCACCCAGAGATGTTGTCAAGAAGTCAGTAGAGGAGGAGAATTAGTTACTCGGGGCAAAGGTTGAGTGATTGAATAATGTGGTCTATAAACATCTGGCAGGTAATGGACAGCTTGTCAACGTTGCGCTTCCATTCTTTTTTTGACATACCGTTTGCCATTTCAATCTATGCACAATATGAACACCAGACAAAATTAAGATGCCAATTCTATTCTTGACTTGTAAGAAAGGCAGGATACCTCATAGTTATCGGGGTAACACCAAACGCGGTAGATAAGAGGCTCCAAAGTCTGGTAGAGATACCCTAGCCCCATCATCCTTGCATACACTGTACCCCACCCCTTCGTATCAGTGATATTCTTCTGCGTTCTTTCATTGTGATATAACAGAAAACAATGATTGTGTTCTCACCTTTCATAAGATTTGTGCATGTGCTATCGGCCCTGAAGAGCACATCAATGGTATCTGTCGATATAATGTTAGTTGTGTTATCTTATTTCACAATGAGAGCGAGGGGAATGTTCAGGTGTTAAAGGAACGCAAAGAGTGGCATTTCAGGTAACCTGTGAACTCGACTTCTCTCTCGATGAGACACTTCAGCAGAACCCAGAGAAGCTGTATCGCCTCGTCAGACTTGACAAGGGACACATACTGATGGCTGTGGCTCTCGACCTCCTTGATGAGCCTGTCCACAAAGAGCGTCTCCCTTTCCATCAGCTCTTCGGAGTTGGAGACCCGCTTCTCCTCGGGTATGTATCGATCTGTCTCTTTCTCCTTTTCCCTCTCTTTCTCCTTCTTTGAAGTATTGCCCTTGCTGCTTCCGGGCGTATGCTGGTTGTTTAACTTGCGCCTCTTCTTGTTCTCTTTCGTGAGTTGCTTGAGCACAACTAACAGGTCCTCTTCCATCTCTGTTTGGTTGGCTTTTTCCTTAGATTCTTTATTGCCCTGTATGTTGTTCTTTTTTTTTGGGGGGGGGGGGGGGTTAGAAATAAGAACACATGATACAGATGAACATCCAGCCACAGAGGATGCTAGCCTTACTACACACTTCCTATATTGGTATATAGAGTCCCCCAGATATCTGTACAGAAGAAATATGATTATACTTTCTTATGTTTTAACATGCAAGCTTGAGATAATGAGTTGTTGGGGTGCTGTTGTTGTTGTTGTGTTGGTGGAATGGACTAAGCGACATACCAACACAAAAGAACAGACGACCACCCCGGCAACGATAACTGTCCCTGTAAACCACTGTTGGGTCACCTACCTAGTAGCAACAGTCCTCTATAAATGTCTTACCAAGTACTCCTCTTCTCCCTTCTTTTCTTGAACATTTGCCTATAAATATGTCAGCGTCTCATCAATCTGTCAGCTTGCTCACGTCTCTTCTTTCGTTTCGTGTCACGCTCGTGCTGTCAGTGATTTCCTTATAAGGAGCTTCATAGCAATAAATCAGTGCGCGCCATTATCGGCAGACCCAGGCTCTAGAAAGTGCGCCTCTAGGCAACTTCACCCATTGCCACATCCGCACATGATGCTTCGGTCAGCCATTTATCAGTGCAACCACGAGGCTGTTTATCTCCTTAGCGATCTGAAATGACACACGTATATCAATCGGTTACTAGTTCTTGGCATCAGCTGGGGTCCAGTGATCAATCTAGCAACCAATGCAGCATCGCCCAAAGATAGACAAGAGGTTCCGCCATAGCAAGCAAACCGAGGTACATGGTATTCCTTCTCACTCTCTCTATTTTGGGCAAAACAGGGAAAGAATAGCTAATAGGTTTGATTTCTCAATGGCTGACAGATTTATAAAAAACGAATACAGACCATAAGAGGACGCCCCTTTCAACAGGAGTACAGCTCGCCGTGTCGACAAGTATTGAGATGCAGGCCTGGTGCATCCAGAAACACACTCGTCACACACCTGCTCTGCAATCAGCTTGCAAGAAGAAGCAAGACCCTTAATGTTTGTTTGCTAACAAGGCAAGAAGGTAGAGTATACGCGACTGAATCTGTCTTGCCACAACCTGAAAAATGGAATCAGAATCAGCAGGACAACCTGCCTCCTACCCCTCCCAGCAGCAGAGAGAAATGGTGATCAGCACATGGAGGGTAGTCAACCAAGCTGGTGTAGAATGCATAGAACAGTTCTTTACAAGATTGTTCGAACTTCATCCTGAGATAAAGCCCGCATTCATCTCTGGTTTGTCCCCCCCCCCCCCCCGACTTCTATCCCCCCACACTTGTGTCTTATATCGTTTCTTCAGACATGGCACTGCATCAGAGGAAGATGTTTATCTTGCTGAACTTCCTAATGGACAATTTGAACAAGCCTGAGATCGTGCAGACTACTCTAGAAGCTCTGGCCAGAAGACATATTGGATATAAAGTAAAGCTTTCCTGGTATCCTTATGCTGGTACCATCCCTGACCCCATTAAACTACCAACTCTATGCTCTGACCATAGTTCAAACATTCCTTGTCTCAACTCGACAGAGGAATCGCTGTTGTGGGTGGTGGATCACCACATGGGGGACCACTTCTCAGCAGAAGTTAAGGAAGCGTGGATCAGCTTCTGCTTCTTCATGCATAGCACGATCACAACCTCCACGCACCAATACATCCAGAGTCATGGAGGTAACCCGTTCGACCTCTTTTTTGCTATTCTGAACATTCTCAGCCTCACGCATTAATTTTTTTGTCTTTATATATATATTACTCTTCCCGCGCTGGCCTTACAGGAGAGGAAAATTTTGCCATGTTCTATGAAGAGATCGAATCATTAAACTACTCTAAGGACAAGGTGAGTGAGAAAGACCAGCAAAAGAAAAACAAGGAGAAGGAGGAAGATATCAAGAAAGAGGAAGGCGAAGGTGAACAGAATGAAAAGGAAGGCGCCGCAGCAGTAGACACCGAAGACATACCAGACCTCACAAGCGAGGACGTTGTGCTGATCCAAGAGACATGGGCCAAGATTCACGCCACCATGAAGAACACTGGAAATGACTTCGACCGTAAGTGTTTTAATTTTCCTGTGGGTGTGCTCCTAGAGAAGAATTATTGCGTCATCACATGTTAACTAATGATGTGATGTGTGAAACAGTGATGAAGTTCCACATCAAAGAGAAGTTCCCGGAGAAGAGGAAGTATTGTGGATGCCCCGAGATCAAGGTATGGGCTGTTTTTCTCGAAGATAGAACATAGAGTAAGCTAATTTGTTCTTCTTTCGTTCTTAAAGAAACTATTTGCTAAAGACAAGAAGTCGTACAACAATGCCTTTTGCTCTAAGATGGGGGCCGCCTCTGAGAATGCAGACGAGCCAGAAGACCTCAGAGAAATATTCTTTAAAGTGGGCGTAGGCCACTGCTCCCACAAGGATGTACCCATGGAGATACAAGAATGGGGTACGTGCTTCACACTGCACTGCACTGCACTCTCTCTCTCTCTGCCTTCCTGTTCGTTCATCAACGTTGGCTTGAGGCATCTCTGCTGATCCCTTTGCTGACTCACTTCTTCTGTTCAACAGCTAAAGTGATGTTGCTGGCCATCCAGGAGGCTCTCGGTAATCTATACACACAACAGGCCTACTGGGCGTGGGAGAGGCTGGTCCAGAGGATCGTGGCCAACTTCATGCAGGGCTACAACGAGGCGGTGCAGCAGAAGAGCTCCAAGAAGCGGTTCTTTCCGCTGAAGAGAAGCATGTCCCACCCCACATCCAGCGAAAAGACCTCCAACAACATCGAAAAGCACAAAAGAAGCAACTCCAAGTCATGAGCGAATGATGAATCCCCCCACCAACATCCAAGGTCTGGTTTGGCTGTTTTAAAGAGTGTCATCATAATATTAACTTCTGATCAGATGGAAAAATGTTAACAAAATGAAAAACCATACTATTGTTGCCGGGGGGGGGGGAGTCAGTGATTTTTTTTTTTTACAAAAAATCAAAATGCAACAGCACCACAATCATCAGTTCCCCGTTGATGATGAAGAGAGTATAAAGGAAGTGAATGTGCTTGCTAGCAGAGCAGAGAGGAAAGCCTCGTCTGTTGTGCCCTCATGGAGCAGTTTGAGCATGTCACATATGAATGCCACACCACAACAATCGTTGAGCTTCAACAATGTGGCCCTTGCTGCGCCCGTGCGAGCTCTTGCATTCGAACCTGATCTGCAGCGACATGTCAGTCAATTTCTCTACGTTGGTTGGTGCCTATTCCACCCCAACAATTTTATGAAGAGTAAATTAAATTTAATCATGCAATTTGCTTTGTGATTTTGGGGGGGGGGGGTACTTGCTAACAGGCACAGGCTCACAGTTGAGTGTTTATTGTGTGATGACTGGGCGGCTGGTGTGGTCCAATTCCAACGTTTTTAACAATTCCACTATTTGGTCCATCAAAATATGTGCGTACATATTTTGATTCTTCTCGTTCCCCTTCTCCTCTTTACTTTGTTTTCTGATGTGCTATCATTGCAGATGGAACTGGTAGAGACAGACAAATTCTCATTTTTGGGCAGAAGAGGGTCTGTATTCTCTCTCATCACAAGCAGGCAACTGGAGAAGGCCAAATCCCAACCAAAGAGGAATGCACTAGCAAAAGAACAGACAGCTCTAATGTTGGTAGTGATTTTCCTCCTCTGTATGTGAATTGGATGATGGACTTCAAGGACTGGATATGGCATGTGCTGCCCCTGACTTCAGCACGTGTGCTACCTTTCCTGAGAAACGATCAACAGCAGACCAAGCATCAAGAAAGTGAAGATAGCAACTTTGGCAATTACATTGCCATCGGATATGCTCACAACTTTGTGGAAGTGTGGGAATGGAAGACTGCTACTCTGGTGCACACAGTAAAAAGTGAGCCATGCATATTGTATCCTGTTCTCAATTTCACTTTGCTTCTATATTCAAAGAGTGTAGTGTTGCATGCAACTGGAAGAAGTCTCCTTAACGATTGGCTTCCAGATATAGTGTTGCTCTCTACGACGACCACAACCGCAGTGGACGCATCTTAGCTGCTTCAGGGACTGTCTTTAACAAGATTCTCATTTGGGACATCTTCGGCGATGGCTCTCCATCATATATTCTTGAAGGACATGAGGTAAGGTCAGAGAATTGTTAATTATATGTGCGTGTACATGCAAAGAGAGCATTGGTGATAAATTGTTGCAAATATATGCAAGCTAACATAAAGTGGAGGGGGTGATATTTGGTGTGCAATGGGCGCCAGATGGAAGCACACTGTGTTCTGTGTCTGATGACAGGAGCATTCGCCTTTGGCAATTCCCCAACCACAGCGAGAAGTTGCTGCCTTCTAACACGTAATATTACCACATTGACATATCTTCTGTAGCAGCTTGTATCGTACATACATGCTCAAATACAATTTGGCAACAGGGAGATCATCACTTCAAAATCTACGATGTTTGGTCATTCTGAAAGAGTTTGGGCGAGCTCTTACCTCTCAGACAATTTTCTTGTGTCGGTTTCTGAAGTACTACTTATTTCCTCTACAACAAAGTCCTTAGAATGGTAATCAGAACTGATTAATACCACAATTTACAAGCACAGGACAGTACATGTCGCATATGGGACCATAGGAGTGGCAAATGTTTGGCTGCTTTGCGAGGTACATGGCTTCCTTTACTACTAGTTTTACTGTGATTGTTTACTGAAGTCAATAAATAGGTCATCAAGGGAGAAACGCTTGGAGAGTAGCTGTTGATTCCTCCGAATCTATAATTGTACCGTTCTCATCTTCCGGATAAATTTGTTGTTTCCTGTTTTTAACTCTTTGTGCGGGCATGTGGGTATGTCAGGCAACGGGAGGTGGCGACTCAGCAGTTAGATTGTGGTCCGCAATAGCAGCCATGGAGCACAACGCTGGAGGTGAATTCAACGTTTTTATTTTTTGTGTTCAACTAATCTTATTTATGGTCTACTTTTCTTATCAGGGATAAAATGCACTTTTCAACTGCCGAATTCGTGCTCCAGTGCTCCTGGGCCTTCACAGGTTTTTGTTTGCTCCTTCAGAAATATGATAATGGCATCACCTTTCCAACTGTTCTTTTATCTGCGCAGGAGTTGATCGCAAAGCCTGGAGATTTTGTTAGGAAACTTAAATTGGTGGGACGCCAAAGTTTAATCATAGCCACAGACAGAGGGTTTGTTCAACCAGAAGCACAGAAGTTGAGAGTCGAAGCATTTTGGCTTATTCACTCCTTACCTGTTACACTAGATTTGTTTATATAGGCTCTTTAGACTGGAATGAAGCGTGCAATGGTTATAAGGACATCCACTGGCATTTCTTGCATAAAGGCGAGCAAGGAAGTATCTGGGAATGTGTCACCAGTTCTGCAGATGGAAAATACATTTTGCTTGGTGACAATAAGGGATACGCCACTCTTATATCTGTTGAGAAGATCTTTGAGGTATCTGACTTGCATCTGAATTGTTTCTGCCCAAAAGCATCTGTACATAAAAGAGAGCTGATCATAGACTAATTCGTACAACAGCCAATGAAATGGAAAGTCCACGAGGGTAAAGTGGGGCATGTATATTGGCCCCAAGATATTGATCAAATCTTTGAATCAGCCGGTCACCGCCACCTCTCCTTCTTTACATCAGGTTTGTTTATAGACTCGACTCTCAAGGTACCTTCTTTTTCTTTTTTTTTTCTTCCCCGCGCACCCTTACACCTTTTTTTTTTCTATATCTGTAACATCTTTCCTATATGTAACACTAGTGGTGGCACATCGATTTACATACATTGCAAATCAGCAACGCAGAACCAACAGAAATAGAAGAAAATAAGATGAGAGTGGAACAGTACCGTGCATTCACATTCCCCAAAGGGCAGAGTATTTGTTGTTTGGATGTATCTGTACCATTAGGTATTATATTGTGTGGAGATACAAAAGGATCTGTTCATGCGGTCTCTCTTACCCTTTCTGACAATGGTAATATATATTCTCCTCGCATAATATGAATTGGAAATTTAGAGTTTGAAACAAAGCAAGAATTGAAAATATCAACATTTTCCGTTTTGCCACAGGAGCAGGCAAAATTTTGCACAGTTTGCAAAGTGCGCATGATACAGAGAAGGTAACAGATGTACTTATAAGGTCCCGATATGAGCTATATTCAACATCAGCTGGAAGGCAGGCTACATCCGCCATCCTCTTTTTCCTTTTGACCACAGTCGCCTAACAAATTCGCATTGTAGGAAAGGCTGCATGAATAGATACAGCTTTTTGGATGGAAAGCTTTGCATCACATCTGTGACAAAAATGCGAAAAACGCTGGAAGGCATTGAACGAATTTTGGTGCCAAAGAGAGGATTCAAACCACAAAGACTTATTGAACAGACTGATGGCCATGCCAACAGACAAATTGTGACAAACAGCTTTGATGAAGATGAAGGTATATATACCTATCTTGTGTACAACCTTAATATGATTATGTTAAGAATCTCATGAAATTGTTTAGAGAGAGAGGTCGAAGAGGATGTATTCCTATTTGGGTTGCATGGCACAGATATGGTCATGAACCACGTTAAGACAAGATCACAAGTACGTCACAAGTTAGAGTTACAGGATAGGTTGATATTTACATCTTATCTTGGCTTCTGCAGAGTTTACAAATTTACTGTGGGCGAAGCAAACGAGCATGGGATATTGCATATGAGACCACTCCAGATGGCCCCTTCACTTTGGTCTATAATTCTATGGACAAGAGGCTCCATATTCATTCCTCATCCGGTAATTACACAGACCAACGCCTTTTTGGCCAACACTCATTCACTACACACAGAAGTGAGTCCCCTGTTTCATTAGGCCTAATCGATCAAATCTTTCTTTCTAATAGAGGAGGCCAAGTCTACAAATATTCTCATCAATGGGAGCTGCAGCCACTTGGGCGTAACCTATCATCCACGAGAAACCAATGCCCTTGTGCTTCTGCCTTCATATCTGAACGAGGGAAGAGGCGAACAGTCCGTTATGAGCGAAGCATTTTTCGTTACTTGCAGCCTGGACACTACATGTAGGCTCTGGAAATGTATTTATATTTTTCCCTTTCCTCTTCTCCCATCTGGTCCTTGTTGACAGTTCATTGTCCGCCCACGTACTTAGTGGACTGGGAAGGCGCAAGAAACAAACAGGCACTGAGCTGCCAACAAGTCCTTCGCGAAAACTCCAGCAACGTTATGGACATTACTTACTCTAATGGTACGTCCAAATTTCTTCATTTCTCTCCAGATTTTCTTAACTGACTTTATGTAGATAAAACTAGTGGCACTCTGCTGTTATTTTCAGGTGGCGGCCACTGCTCGCTGCAGGTATCCTTCCTCCACGATCATACTTTGATGACAATTACCTAATCATCAATAATACATATCAGTGCTGGAAAGTAATCTCTGTAGAAAGAGGAGAAGTCATACATCTCACAAGCCATAGGCAAGGAGATTCTGAGAGCAGAGTGATGGCAGTGGCGACCACCCTCATTGCTCCAGGTTCAAACTTATCCGTCATAAATCAGTTTTTTTGACTATTTAGTACGGAGTGAAACTCTTCTCACTATTTTCTTCTATGCTACAATACAGGAATTCACTTAGTGGTAGCCGGCAATTCAGACGGTAGTATGGATGTACGTGTTCTTTAGTACCTGAAAGCACAGTTTCGCCACACTTCTCCTTGTTTTTCTTTTCTCATTTCGCCCTTTTTGGTACATTTAAAGGCGTTGGTATTTGAAGAGTGTAATCAGACGTTTTGGCAAATAGCGTCTCTCAAAGGCCACCCAACAGCCATATTATCCCTCCAGCATGTCCCTGCAACACATAAAGGTATATCCGCTTAGCAGGTGTTGTCTGCTCTCTTATTATGTGTTTCACACAATCCTATTTCCTAATTTAATGTTCAGGCGAGTATATTTTCTCGAGCGGCGGTACGGATGGCAATGTATTACTGTGGGACCTCTCCCCTGTCGCAGAGAGCTATAAAAGGAATTCTGTAGAAAGGCATCAAAAGGCTGTTATAGTGCACCCATTCCACAGCTTTGTGTGCCACCAATCTGGTATTTCAGCCAAGCTTGCTTTGAGATATTTATGCTACCACTAACTCTCTCTCTCTCTCTCTCTCTGCTCGAGTATGGGTGA
>MRZZ01000752.1:0-20568 GCA_002025285.1 Acanthamoeba comandoni | reverse complement strand
CCTTTGTTTGTGATATTCCAGATGCGGGTGAATAAGAGCCAAGTGTCGGGATGATACGAGCTCTCGAAGAGGTATGCTATGACGAGTTCCAGCACCAAACCATTGGCCTGCCACAAGCTGATCAGCATCACAGTCTCTGTTATATGTAGCTCTTCCGGTATCCAAAGTTGATATGTTGCGATGCCATTCTGCATGGAATGGTCGTACATCGGCTAGCAGTGACACAAGGAAGGAGATAGCACCATTGGGTGGTGACTTAAGTCGACGGCAAGCTAGGATACCTACAGTGGATAATCTTGTAAGTTACACAAAGGATTAGAAAATGACCTAAGTATTGAGGCAAATCGCACTGGCAGCAGATTTTGTGAGAAGGCCCATATGAAGCGAGTGAGACTGGTCCATGGGTGTACTCAAGCCTTCTAGTTCCAACCTTCGCTCTCGTTCATCTCTTTCTTCCTGTTCCCAGAATGAATCCTCTTCGGCATTCGACACGCTCCCTTCCCATTTTTCTCCCCATATTTCTGTGAAGAATTTTTCTAAGCCTTCTAAGGCCAAGTCATCTATATAATCACCCCTCATCCACTTATCAAATACCATCACCATACAAGCTTGCAATTTATCACATTTCTCTTTGTACAAGAATTGCTTGAGCCTTGATACATGGATAAAATTTCCAGCATGGAGAGATAGCAGTTCCAATATAACCATTTTTATAGCAGCTGATGTATTGGCATTATCAAGCAAAGAGAACACCTCTTCGATGAAGTATTCCAATACTTCTGATGTTTGGTATGAATCTTGCATAATGAGGAGCTCTGCCATCATCACCTCATTTACTATTTCAGATGATACTCCATCGACCTAATAATATGCGATAGAGTGAGGTTTGTATTGATTGTCCAAATAATCCTGTCCCATATGTATGTGTGTTTGGTTGATACGCTTCAGTATTCAAGGAACCACTTACTCTTCGCATTAGCTTGGCCAGCACCAGAGGCCAAATCCTCTTTGCGTCTTCATCGCTTGTACTCACCGAAGCACAAAGCAACACCCAGGAACGCTCTCTTGCCTCTTCGTCTGTGCTTGGGTTTGTGAAGTCATCTGCAAAGAGGTGTTAACATACAGAAAACAAAGATGAGAGAGTACATGGCATGGCGTTAGTGCAAGAGGACCGGGATTTTCTGTTGAGAAGCAGAACTAACCAAGAAGGCCTTGTAGTCGCAGGAAAGCACGAGAGTGATTCTCAAGCTCCCTTTCATCGGAAAGTGGCCGTTGTATCTCAGGGCTCTCCTCTTGCATGCTAGAGGATGTGCATCGCATGGAGAGACGCAGCTGGCTGGCCAGGGGATGCAGCTGATCCAAAAAAAACTGTTCGGGGGGGGGGGAATAAGTTTGGCAGTTCAGCGTGTGTGTGAAAATGACAAAAAAATTATTTGCCACTTACCTTGTATTTGTGAAGAGCAGGTTCTTCGTCTGGGAATTCCTTGTTCGATGCGGGTGGGTCCATCTTGTATGTTTGTTTCTTTGTTTCAAATGCCCATCACGGGCAGCCTTCTTAAATTTTAATTTTTGTGCCAATTATGGACGTCTTAAGGGTTTTCCTGTAAATGTGATCAGGATTTCTTGCAGCAATACTGCCCCCCCCCCCGGGCCTCTTTTCTTGAGACGCACACACACACATTCCATTCCCTCACCCCCCACCCATCACCTTTTTGTAATTCTTCTCTTCTCCTATCACAAATGAGTGAGAAAGAGATCGCAGAGCGCGTGCGTAAGGTATTTTATCCCTACCTGGCCACGCGTTGGTCAAAGCACCCCAATCTCTGGGAACTCATCTCGCGAAGTTGGCAACCGACAATTCAAGGCCTGATGCCTCTAGGAGGGCATTCTGAACGCAACAGAATCACTCTTTTCACAAATGGAGATGACGCATTTACCGCCAAGTGGGACGCAATTAAAAACGTAAGCCTCCCCCCTTATTCCTTTCACCTTCATGATCTTGCTCAAAAATTCGGGAGTTTGGCCACCTTGAACCAACCAAACAGTGCTGCGTTAGCTGGCATCTTTGAAAACTGAGTTGATTTCTTTTCCCTTTGTTCACAGGCAAAGAAAAGAGTGTGGTGGTCCACCTATACAATTGAACCAGACAGTGTGGGAAAGCGCACAATTGAGTACATGGCCGAGGCCAAGCGTCGAGGGTGCGATGTAGTACTCATGTTTGACTCCATTGGTTCACGGGGAGTAACAGAAAGCTTCATCAAGCCACTCCAAGCTCTGGGCGCACGTAGTGATCACAACCCTCGTTAAAAGAGAGCAACAAATATGAGACAGATTAATTCAAAGGGGCAGGAATACGCAAGAAGTCTTCCCTTTCATTCTCTTATATACTTGTTCATGTGTTTGTTGGCACCACAACAGAATGCTTGGAGTTTGGGCCAGTGCGGGTGGCACAATGGCGCAGCTGGCGGTATGGACCTTTTCGAAACCATCAAAAGCTTCTTCTCGTGGATGATCATGGATACTGTGGTAAAAGCTACAACAGCATCAACAATTAATTGTCTGCCAGACAATTCACATTGTGAGCGTTTTCTATTTTTTTAAAATAACAGGAGGAATGAACATTTCAGAAGACTATGTCGGGCCTAAGTTACATGGAACAGGTAAATTACACCATTTTCCTTATTATCCTATAAACTACCCCATTGTTCTTGCTCTCACCCGCTTGCATTAGGAAGATTTGTAGACACACATATAAAGATAGAAGGTCCTGCAGTGCAGGACCTTCAAACTGTTTTTTTTAATTCTTTGCTGGCGAACAAGGAACACATTAAACAAAGGTTCCCTCTCTCTTCTCTCTCTTGCTGCAACGTCTCTGTTTAATTCGTTTTACATATGCTTGGCTTTTGATTGATTGTGCGCAGCGAAATGGATCGTATGGAAGAGAGAATCAAAGCATTCGTTGGGCCAACAGAAGATTTTGAAGATGGAGTGTTCGTTCAGGTCCTGCAATCAAACATACGGCGACAACGAAAAGACGTACAGAAGGCACTTAGCCGTGCACTGCGTTCTGCAACGAGCACCTGTTACCTTTCCTCCCCTTATTTCCTTCCCCCGCGCCCTGTCAAGGTTCATTACTCTGTTCTGTTCATTTTGTTTTGATAACACTGGAATCATCACTACCATAATTTGCCAACCCATTTTTTTCTGACTGTGCAGCGAGCGATCATAAGAGCTGCAAAAAATGGTGTTGATGTGCGCATCATTACAGCGGGCGACAGCGATGTGCCTTTCATCAGAGCTGCACAGCAGCATATCTACTCGTCTTTCCTAAAAAGAGGTACCTAGTATTTCTCTAGAGAGTAATGTTGTTTGCTTACAAGCCACACCGAATTGCACTTCTTTCGCTCGTGTATGAAATGAAGCCCCGCCAAAAACAAAAAACAAAAAAAGGGGAGAAAACAAACTCAGCCATGGCGCTCGAAAGATATCACCACATTATTTCTGACTTTAAAAACAAAAAAAAAAATCCACAAGGTATAAAAATATATGAAATTTGGAAGCGGCGCTTGCACGCCAAGATGGCAAGCATAGACGGAATTTATTCTTATGTGGGATCATTCAATTTGGATAGCTGGAGCAGTCACAACCTGGAAGCCAATGTCACTGTACTTGATCCTAGTCTGGCCACGCAAATCGAAAACCGCGTATTGTTCCTCTACTCCACACACACACACACACACAGCTCTATGGTGTTCTAAACAGATGATGTTTTCCAGTTTGAATATTTAATAGATCAATCTGCCAAAGAGGTGCGCCTGGAGGACATCGAAAAACGCTCTTTATTCCAGCGATACTACTCCTGGCTAGGTTCTCTCAAACACAACACAACCCAACTCCACCACCGAATAATAATTAACACCTCCTCTCCACCTCCTCCTCCTCCTTCTCTACGGTTTTTTTTGCAGCCTACCAGTTCTTCACAATCACTGGGCCCCCAAAGATGAGCGAGGACGACGAAGAGGACGACGACGACGATGACGACGAGTGATCACTTTAGACATCTTCCCCGTTCAGAGTAAGGGGAGACCGCAAAAACCAAAGCCAAAACCAAAACCAAAACCCCCAAACCAAAACCCCCAAACCACTTTTGCTTTGTTGTTCTCTCTCTTTCTCTCTTCAACAGCTGGCGAATAATAATAATAAAAAAAAAACGCGTGTGTCCGGAAAAAGTGTGGTTTGATACGATGCAACGATCTGTTCGTTCAGCTGAGATGAAATTTCGCGGGGGCCAGAGCGGTTTGGGGCTGGCAAGTTCACACCACTCCACCACACCACACACACCACCACCCAAAAACGACCAACAACAACTGGATTTCCACAGCACACATTCTCACTCACATTGTGATCTCAGCTCAGCACTCACTCAATCCTTAAGGTTAAGCAATTCTTTGTGATCACACACAAGTTGTCCCTGTTTCTTCTGCTTCCAGCACAGCAAAACAATATAAAACATAGGTTCAATTGTACGATCTAGGGCTTGATTTAATAATATTCAAAATCAAACAAATCTTTGTTTCACCTTGTGGAAAATCTGCTCTGAAACAAAAACATTTTGGACACACATTTGGGCCTTTTCCACTTCTGCTGTGTTTGAAGGATCTTGTTGCCTTTTTATTTTACCTATCGGCAAACAACCTCGTGCTACAGTCAAGCAGCAGCAGCAGCAACAAAGAAGGAGTGTTCGATCAGGAGCCCCAAAGGGGGGCTCCTTTTCGCCATACTGCAAATGGAGGGGAAAATAATTCCCAAAGAAAAGGCTCTTCCTAATGTTCTGCAGTGGTACGCTCTCAATTGAGTCCTTTTCTTTCATCTTTGCTTCTGTTCTTCTTCCCCTCTTCCATACACACACTTCCACGCATTCTTGCAAGTCCAAGTCCTGTATGTTGATCAGCATACATTATTTTGCTCTCCCGCTGCATGTGTGTGCGTGGAGAGGAAGAGACGAAACATGCACATACACACACGCACAGTTACTAATCTACTTCATCAATATTTGCACAATGTCTGAAGGCTCGTGAGCACGTTCGAGGTGGATCACGGATCTGCGTTACCCAAGCGGCAGGTCTATTCCGACTACACGGATTTCTGTCGCACCCATCGGCTGGAAGCCACCAATGCACCCGCCTTTGGCAAGATCCTCAGAATGGTACCGCCCTGTTGTTTTTTTATGGCCTGTCAGTTCTACAAGCAAAACAATTGTTCATGTTAATTTAACCTAATCCAGGTGTTTCCGGATATCACTTCAAGAAGGCTTGGGAGGAGAGGACACACGTCACATCATTACAACCACTTCAGGCGCAAGGCTAATCCGGGAAACCCAACAAATCCCTCACAAATCACTATCTCTTCTCGGTATTTCACTTGCTCTACTGGAATGGGATGAAGTACCTAGGCATCAATATGAAATGAATTTCCTTAATTATTGTTATATAGCGAAGCACTCGCTGCATTAGGATGGGACACACGAGACCAATCCCATGAGGATCAGCGATCTAGACCCACCACTCAACTTCAATCGGAAGAGAGCGTACAGGCCATGCTTGTATCTAACCCTCGTGCACATCTCCAGGGCGTTCATCATTTATCGCAATTTGATGTATCCCCACACAAACCAAAAAGGTTACTTCTAACTGAACAATAATCAAACACATGTTGCTAATATTTACCTTTCTGCTTAGCAGCAGAGGAAATCTTACTCCAAAGTCGCCACAGCCTTTTGGCGGAACGTCTTTTTCCTCTCCATTACAAGTACCGACCTATGTTGCTGATGGTTTGTTTACCTCATCATTAAGAATTTCTCTGTCTGATTTATTGTTTATTTGGCCCCACTAGAACTCCGACGTGTAGGAAGTGTAGATTCTTTCAGCATAGCAGGTGCACATGGCGAAGCCTTTTCACCTTGTGAGAGTGGCCTTCCCTCGACATCACCAGGAGCAAGCTTTGGGTCTTTTTCCTTCTCAGGAATGCTTGAACTATGTGACCCCAACGATGTGCCACATTTTACCATACTAACGCAACAGCTTCCATTTCCCGAACTGCACCAAGTAACCGATACATCCTACTAACACACATACACACACAAAGAGAGAAGCAGAAATCTTATGTGCTTTGATATTCATGTTTGCCAGGATGCAGCAATGTTTGCCCTACAATACAGAGAACACTTTGGACAGCTATTTGCAGCACTAGCTCGGCCTCTGGATATGGACACATTTTGCAACTGCTTGTACCTCTTTTGGCCCCAAACCAAAAAGTACCACCGTTTGCTGTCAAGCCAGTGTGTGATTGACCAGATCCTACAAATCGATTCAATGATGTACAGTGTAAGTTTTATCTATATATATACATATATATCCACTCAATAACTCCTCAATAAACAACGCCTATAACATACCACCAAATTAATTTAGTATATGCTGAGTTTAATACTTCCGGATCTGTTTGAGGACCTACAAGAAGAGACACTAAGCCGCACTATAACATTATCCCAATCCTACACTAGCTGGCTTCGTGGTGCCATGTCTTTTTCTGTGCCCTTCACCCTCTATGAATGCAAACTCAAGTGTAAGCATTGAATCTCCCTCCTCCTCATTAAGGGCTTCTGTTTGACATTTTATGTGCAGTGGCCTTTAATTTTGGTAGGGCGCTTCTAGAACGTGTACACATAGCCAGACTATCAAGTCAGGTGCGAGTGGTGATCGAGAATGATGGAAAGCGACTGCCAGGCGCATCTATGCTAGACGCCTGGAATCGTCTTGAACTTGATCTCATCGAGCACAGAGCTGTTGCGTTCGAGCCTATCTACAGTATTAACACAATATGTAAATACTACAAAATTCACAACTTGTCGCTCCAAATTAGAAGCAATTTGTTAACTTTTTAAAAATTCCAATTATTCAGTCAAGGAAAGCTTTCCAGTGCTCTTATCACAGCATGCAGGATTGCAGCCATGGTCCAAATGGTTGCTCAATGTGGCAAGTAACCTTGTGAACAGCACCTATGCTACATCCACGCCATCTTGCCCTTTATTTGGATCCACAACAAGCGATTTTATGCTAAAATGGAACATGTACAGCAATATGGTCATGGCCAACCTCTGCCTGAGGGAATCAGATAACTTGAATTCTGTCCTCATCCTTTTCACTTGGATCCAGGCCATTCTGACACTGTATGTGGACGAACATGAAAGTATGAAAAGGAAGAATGCAAAGCTTCGCACATTGCCTTCGCACCAGCAGCAACACCAAACAAGCACCTGCAATAGTGCTGTGAGCTCTCATGGTGGCCAATCTACTTTAGACATGGGTGAGATTTTTCCGATGAGAGACAACAGAACCGGCAGCGCTGCTATTAGTAATAGCGTATTGGCCAATGCCATTAGTACCTATGAAGGACATATTCCCAGAGACATTAAAGGAAACATTACCGTTGGAGGTCGTGCGAGCGAAGGCCATCATGGCAGAGGCGTGGATAGGAATAGTTCTGATTCCACTCTCAGCCTCCACCTGCAGCATTTGGAGAGGGCCAATGGCTTTAAGAACAGCCAAGCTGCAGTCTATGGCCATCAGCAGCAGCAGCCTCATTACCAACAGCAGCAATCACGATTTCAACACCACGCTGTGACAGTATCTGCTTTAGAACCAAGCTACACGCAAGCCAACAGGAATGAAGCTGGCGGCAGAAGCAAACACCGTGGCTCTCTCTCCTCGGGCCCTACTCTCCATGCTTCTCGCAACCAGGATCAATTTGCAGACTTTTGATTTGAAGATCACACACACACAACCCTGTGTGCGCGATGTTTTCGCACATTTAAATTAAAAAAATACAAATGATTATTTCTTTGGTTTGACATACAAAAATGTTCTTCTTGCGTGTTGATATTAGTTTTTTTCTGTTTAATACAATAAGCTGAGTTTTATTTTTCTTGGAAAAAACAACGTTGTTGAACCTGAATTCATCATCATTTTCTGATAATATGAGCCGCAGCTCCCCCGCCAAGAGGGCGCACATTGAGTTGAGTGCCGCAGCTCTTACAACCCCCACTGATTTCAAAAAGGTTCATCACCCCAAAAACTCTATCAATGCATAAAGAAAAAAAAAATGTTGCTCTTCACGTTTAATTAAATTCTTGAGGAGACAGGCTAAAAGCGAAGAGGACCAGCAAGGAGAGGAGCAAATGGCGCGATTTTTCGTCGGCTTCGTAAAAGCTGGTTCAACAGAGCAGATCACCGTAACAGCACAGAGCCTCCATCGTGCCCAAGCTCTCATCAATGAAACTAGTCAGTGACCCCCCCCCAAAAAAACTACCTTGTTGTGCAGTGTGAGATTATGTATTGCGCCCCACCATTTCATTCATTCATTTCAAATCACAGTGTGTGGGTGTGTCGTGTGTGTGTTTGTGAATAATAATAATAATAAATTACCAGAAAATAAGTTATTTTTTTTTTGCAGACGCGTCCTTTCGGCGTTCATGTGGGGGGGGGGGCAGGCACAAACAACACTCTGTGGGCGCTTTGCCTTCGCACCACCACCACCGCCAGTGTGTGTGTGTGTCAATAGGCAAATATGAAATAAATAGGTTGAACGCCTTTTGCCCATCAGAGAAAGAAGAAAGAACAAACAAAAAATACACTCAAAAAAAAAGACCTGGAAAGAAAGAGAAGAAGGCCTTTGGAGTTGGATGATTCTGGTGTTTTGCAAATCCTCTCTTGTGACAACCTCGCACGCATAGGCCTCCTTGGCTCTAAGTAACAGCTTCGACTTTTCTGGAAGCTTGTCCATTCAATGGAGGGGCAAGAAGTAGAGATATCCCAAGCATCCGAGGATGGGTTGAACGGAGGAGAACCTTCTTTGGAACCAGCATCAGTAATACCAAGTAGGGATATTGAGGATACCAAAGCTCTACCCACAATAGTAGTGGACGGAATGGACCCAGAGAAGGAATTAGGTTCTTTTGGACAGGAAGTAGAAGGAGTAGGTGATGAAAAGGGAGGCAAAATAACTGATGAGAAAATAGATGATACAGAACTCTTGCCAACCCTTCTGGTTCCTCCCTTACCATTTGATGGAGAAGAAAGACAGGAGAGCGAAGAGAAGGAGGAAGATAAAGGAGAACCTGCAAAGGTTAAATGTACATCTGATATGGAATACAAAAGGATGAAGGCTTTAGAGGAGATGATTACCACAGAAAGGGCATATGTGCGCAGCCTTGACATACTGGTCAAAGTACAGCTTCCCTCAAACTTCGCTCAGATTATTTTATTCACGACCTGTGGTGCTTGTCTTATGCGTTCATGTGCTAGTTTTATGTCCAGCCTCTGAAAAAGATACTTCCAGAAGAGAGCGTGACGTCCATCTTCAGCAACTTGCCCACTCTTTTGTCAGTCAACAGGGTCTGTTATATCTCCACTTTAATATTAAATGCAAAAGTTAATGTGGTTGGGTGATGTATTCAGGCCCTTCTGGCGTCCTTGGAAGAGCGATATACAACTGGCCCAGACTGTGGCGTATCGGATATATTTCTTAACAATGTATGTATCTAGAATGTAGAAAAAATGTGTGGTGCGTCAGAGGGAGCAGAGAGAGTAGAGAGTAAATTGTATGAACTTACTCTTCATTGTTGTTGCTTCAAGGCGGACTACCTTAAGTTGTACACAGCGTACACAATCAACCATAGTGAAGCTCTTGTTACAGTGCGCCAGTTAAAGCTCCGTAACGCTGCATTCGCCCACTTCCTTAAGGCATTTCAATTACCTCTAGCATACCTACTAATCGTATAGCGTTAGTATGTTAATTTTTTCCATCCTTATCTTTACAGGAAATGCAAATGAAGCCTCAGTGTGACAACTTGTATCTCACTTCATTCCTTATCAAGCCTGTACAGCGGATCTGTAAATACCCATTGTTGATAAAGGTAATATGTGCATGTCTTTCTCATTGGTATCATCTCAGTGTTTTTTTAACAATTCTTGTTACAAGGAATTGATCAAATGGACTCCACAAGAGCACAAGGACTGGCATGGTCTACGTGCTGCGTTGGAAAAGGTAGACTTAGACAGCCATCTGTCTGCCTTTCAAAGACACGTATCTAATAATGCGCTCGTCTCAGGTGAATAGCGTTGCAGAGCATGTTAATAAACACCATTTGAGAGCGCAAAATATAACCAAAATGATTGAAATACAGCAGTCACTCAATGGCATCGGCAAAGTAAGTTCTCCAAAAAAAAATATATATCTACTACATAACACTAACGCCTCTGCTCGCTCTTGGTGTGTTCTGGATTGCAGCGCACGCTACTGGAGCCGCGACGTACATTCAAGCTGGAAGCTGACTTGAGCCTGAGTAAATCTCTGCAGCGCAGGGGTAGGCGGCGGTTTCTGCTATTCAACGACTTGCTTATCATTGCCAAGTCCAAGAAGGACACATCTGGATGGATCATGGCTCGGGATAAAGAAGAGAGGCACGCAACTCCTCAGCCCTTTTCCTTCTTCTTTTGCTTCTTCTCATCCCTCATTGGCCACTGAACAGAGGAAAAGAAGACAAGGAATCTCAGAGTAAAGAACACCGAACAACACTGGCTGTCAAAGTATGGCTACCCCTCACGCATGCCTCGATTAAAGATATTGAGGACACTCCAGGTAACCTGCCCAACTTGATTGAGCAATTTTACTTTCCACAATCTCTCACATATAGCATACGTCTGTGCTTCTGTGTAGCTACAAAGAACGCATTTGAGCTATGGGAAATGAAGGAAGATAAGAAGAAGAGTAAGAATTGGGTGGTTTATGCACCTTCTTCTGCAGAGAAGATGAAATGGGTAAACTCGATTGAGAAATACAACAGGAAGCTGAAGAGACTCAATGGCAGTAAACTTCTATCCAATAATGACTCCAGAGGAGCCAAGCTGCCTCGATCCAAGTCTCAGAAGCAGGTACCACTTCCATTGCCGATTTCCACAAAGAAGGCCATAAACATATTCTTTCCCTTCTAGTTGACTAGCACCCAAAGGGGGCGACCAGAGGCTGCAGCTCCTGTAACAAAGCTCAAGCTTGACATTGACTCGCGAGGAGATGTGAGCCCCTCAGTGTTGTCCAGCACTGCCGAGAAGACTGTGTTCCCAAGTACTGGAGATCCTATCGACCAAGCGATTGAGGACAACAGCAACACTTGTCCCAGCACAAGTGCAAGTAGCAACAAGGGAGTATTCCTCCAGCCGCTTGTGTTCCCTAAGAGCGCCCGTGGCGAGCGTGAACACAGCAAATCTGATGATGTATGTTCTCCTAGCCTCGCCCTCGTTACTGCTGGATAATCTCATCTGTCATAAAACCCTTACAGGATCTTAGAAGAGGGGATGAGGTAGCAGGTCTTGGCCTTTCTCCCAGAGGAAGGAGCGGCAACACAATGAAGGACACAGCTTTACTGCAAGCTGCTTTTCGAAACACGACCAAAGCATTCGAGCACTCTCCACCTACCTCTCCTACTTCTCATTCCGCAATATCTTCCACCAACACTAGTTTCTTCTCTGCGCCAAACTCTTTGGCTGATAGTATGCCCCTGTCTTACTCGGCTCCAAGCTTGCCTTTCTTGTCTAGCGAGCATTCTACCTCGCAAGGAGACTCTCCCCGCAACACCTCTGTTTACAGTCATTCCTCTTCTTCACCAAGCATACTCTCCTCCTCTTCTCCGCCTACCCTGAGCCACCACAGTAGTTCAACCGGTCCGGGATCTCCCTCTGGGCTACCTCGAAGAAGCAAAGGCTCTGCTCTGCCTGCAATGCCTCCACGCAGGACTTCGGACCCAAATGATAAGGCCCTCAAGAAGAAGAACATCAAGGGAGAGGACAGAAAGAACAAACCAGGCACAAGGAGGAGGGGATCCACGTCTACCTCCGAGAGCGGCGATGAGACTGAATCATCGCCTTGTGAACCTGAATCTGGTGAGGGAGAGGAGGGGAGTGAGTTGCAACCCAAGCAGACAGAGAAGAGAAGAGGCATAAGCTTCACATTACGACCCACAAAGACAAAATGGGAAGACAAGGAAAAAGGAACAAAGGCCAAGGCTAACAGCAGCAGCAGTGGCCTGGGAAGAAAAGAAACCCACAAAATCGCAGGCAGTTCCTATGCACAAAGTGAAGGCGCTACAACTGCAGCGGAACCAAAGAAGATTGGCAGCAAGGACGAAGAAGAGCTGACGAGGCCATCAGCTCCTGTTGGTGTGCGAAGGAGGAGCAAGACCGCCAATTTGGCCTCACCTTCGTTCTCATTTGAGAAATCCGGCGACGAAGAACCCAGTGATGACAACAACGATAACAACAACAGCAACAACAAGAAGAAGATCAAGACGAAGAGCAGAAGCAGGTCAAGAAGCAGCAGCAGCGAAAGCCTCTTGGAAGCTGGCAGCAACAACAACAACAATGCGGACCCAACAGTCACAGCAGCAGTGCACTTCAAGGACACCACGGAAACTGTGGAAACTGCCCACCAGTAAAGAAACGGCGTTGCTGACACACACACACAAAGAAGGAACTTTCTTTTTTGGGGGGGGGGCAGCCCGGTGTACAATTTTTTATTATTCGGCTTTTGGCAGCTGGAACTTGATCGATCAATAATAACTATTATTATAATCTGAAATCTCAAAACACAAAAAAACGCAAAAATTTCAAGTGGTGGCTGTAGAAAATAGGTGGGAATGTGATGTGTAGATGTGATCATCCTCCTCCTCCAATGAGAGGCCAGTTCGTGTGTATCCCAGCGCTTGGTTGATTGATTGATTGATTGCTTGTTTAGTTTTGTGGTGCGCAGGGGGGGGTTGCCCAACCGATGCTCTTCACTGTTCCCGACCGAGGGGAGTTTGGCGGGCGGGGCGGGCCCACAAGAGTCAGTTCTCACTACCACCACTTGGTGTGTTGCTCCAATTGAGGGGGGGCGAGCGCCGTGATCTCAGGCGGCTATCTCGAGAAAAGCCGTTAAAAACTGCCATCGCCGCCAATCGTGCTCGGTTATTAATTATTCCTTGAATCTCGGCCAATTGGCGGTACTACAGGTACGATCTTAGTCGATGATTGGGCCGCAGAAATCTCACAGAACTATCCAATCAGCTTTGTCCAGAAAAGGAGGGTGTTGGAAAGAGGGGAGCACCTGCCAACCATTCTCTCTGCTACAACAACCACACACACGCCACAGCAGCAGCCACACACGCGGCAAACAAGAAAGAAAGCAAGAAAGAAAAGCAAGCAAGCAAAGAAAGAAAGAAAAAACACCAGCGACTCCTTACGTCCACGCACCCCAGCAACGACAGGCAGCAACAACACACACAGCACTAGGATTTCGCCGCGCAACTTGTAGCAGCAGCGGTCCACGTCTGTGTAAACAAAGCAGTTTGTACAAACTGACGCACACCAAATTACGACTCACCCGAAGAATGTTCTTTGCGAAAGTCAAGAAAAAGGAAGATTGAACATTATTCTCACAAAATCCGACTAACGAAAAAAAAAGAAGCACATACACATGGCTCTCGTAATGAACCCTGCAAGCGAACGATTCGAAGGCGACACCAGCTCATATGGAAACACATTCGACAATAATTTGAGGGAAGGCATCCTTGTTGACCTCGGAGAAGCGGTAAACACAGGTTCTCAGCAAGCAACGACGGACGACGACTTCTTCAATGAACTTGATAAATTAAAGAAGAGCGAAAATGACGGCGCTGAAGAAGAGGACAAGAAAAAGAAAAAAGACAGAAAACCAAGAAGCAAATCAGGCAAGAAAAAACAGGCGGAAGAATCTCAACAGCAACAGGAAGGGACGCCTGACGCCAATGGTGGCTATAAATATCCATCATACAAAGAGCGAAGAAAGCTAGCCCTTGTGACTGAGCCGGCTCCAGTACGTTCTCCTGTGGTACCAGCCGTAGCTACGAGCCCCGAAGTGGGTAAGTACCTCAAATACTGATGATGAGCCAGTCTAATTTTTCTAACAAAAAGATCTTTCCCTTTCAGACTACTTTTCGCATGTAAAGACGCGCAGGCAGGAGGACCTGCTTTTGGCAGCCCGCAGGCGCAAGATGGAAAAAGAAAGAAAGAAGGCACTCGGTAATTCATTGAAAGGTGTATTAGGCTACTTGCCCTTTCGCACATCACACCTCTCAGGCCTAAGCGACTCGCGCATCTGATGGCCAAAGCGTCCAAAGCTTCGAACACTATCATGTTTGAAGTTTTGGAAGCAGGCACTGAAGGGTCTCTTTGCAGGTTTCATTCCATTTGCTAGCACAATTTGGAGGCGAGGTTGCATGAATTTGATTTGTATATATGTTTATACTGTTACATTCACACACGAAGTAAATAAAACAACAAGCAAGGTGTGGTTGCAAAAAAGAATTATCATCATGATCAAGTTGTGCAATTAATTAGAACTCTTCATCTCAGCTTCTGGCGTGGGGGGGGGGGCTGTTCTTTTTTTTTTCTTCTTCAAATCTTGTTCACAAGTTTGATGAATGTTGAGATACGTGCAATTTCTAAAACCACCCCCAAAGACAATCACCATAAATGCGCCGTTTGATATGCTTATTGCGGGCACGGCTTTCTTTCTTTCTTTTCCTCCAGTGGCTTCTGTGCATATATATAAAATTATTAACAATCTCATGGTGGCACAGTGACGGATGATTTAGGCGCCCCGGCCTATTTTGGTGATGCACCGCTCCAGATACGCTGCGAGGTGCTGCCAGCTGCCCACGAGCTCTTCTTCCCAACAAAGCCGGCCTTGCAGGTAACCTAACCACTATCAAATGTTGGTTCCACATCATTTTGGCGAGATTATCAAAATAAATATATATCTAACACGAGAAGCTTTGTGCTGCAATTGGGCAAATAGCTGCTGTCAGCACAGATGGAGCCATGGAGCAGTGCCAGTGGAACACTCTTGCAGCTGCGCATTCTCCCCCATCACATCACTTGGCTAGTGGGCAATTGTGCTCAACCGCCTCCCTCTCAAAAGATATGTCTCAAAGTATACATTGAAGGTCATGATGCCATATCTACTGGAGACTGTCCACTGCACACCACGAGAGATGAACAACAGCTCATCGACCATCTTACCACAGCCAAAATTTCCAAAGTAAACAGTCAAGTTGAAGCAGAGAAAGCAGAACACGAGAAATATGACAACACTCACGCCAACAGTGCTGCTGATGATGACGATATCATTGTAGCAACAGACAGATACATATATGTGCCGGTAGTATCCGGAGCCATCACGATCCTGCATGAAACCAAGTCTAGCGCCCATACAGTGGCAAGGTCCAAGCAGCGTGGCAAGGCTTGTCATTCTGGCGGCCACCAACACCAGGCACGCCATAACAGGCTTTCCTACAACGAAAGGCACTACAACTTTCGCTTTTCATCTCTGCTTGCACAATCTGAGATGGCAGCACTTGGGCACCGTACTGTCCTTATCAGAGAGCAATTTGGTCGCGATCTTGGTTCTCACCTTTGGTACCTCTTCCCTCTACGAGCTCCAAATCATCTCTTTAACATAAAATGGGCCCTTTTTTATTACTACTGTGCAGGGATGCTTCTTGGATCATGTGCAACTACCTGTGGCATCTCAACGAAAAGCATAGAGGGCTCTTTCGAGGAAAAAAGGTCTGCCTCTCTCTCTCTCTCTCTCTCCTTTCTTGTGTGTGTTATATTTCTTATTGATAAAGCAAAGGTTGTTGAATTGGGAAGTGGCTGCGGACTTGTGGGGATATGCGCTTCATTACTTGGTGCTGACGTCACAATGACAGGTGAGTCTCTTGCATCATATGCGAGCTCAGCGTGCACATTTAGCTTAATCGCACTGGTCCTCTGCAGATCTGAGCGACATAGTGCCTTTGTTAACTAAGAATGTGAGCAAGAATAGATCGCTGATAGAAGCAGCCGATGGAAGTGTGCCCGAAGTGCGACAGCTTGATTGGAGCGACACTGTTCAGGTGCACATGACCTTCGCTTCCACTTAGTATAAGGACAAACGCTATATGTATGCTTTGATAGGTGGACAATGAGGTACAGCGCTGTGCTACAGGAGGCAGCCGACTGGTGCTCGCCACCGATGTACTCTACAGTGATTCTGTCTGCGCTGCTTTTATAGCGACCTTACGGGCCCTTCTGCATGAGGTTGAGGACGGGAAGGACTGTCATGACTGCTGTCAAGCTCTGGCTGTGGTTGCCTACAAGCTGCGCTGCCCACTTGACAACAAGCGGCTTCTAGAGACACTGACGCCAGACTTCAAGGTAACATTGCTGGCCTCTACGCGGCCACCGGACTCTTTATCATCACCACCCTCAGCATCGACCTTTTGCTGGTCGGCAAGCAGCGATGATGTAAGAGTGCTACTACTACGCCTTCGTGGAGGCCCAAGTGCAGCGAAGAAACAACAATAGCCAACCAACACCACCACCACCAGGGCCCACACACAGAGAGAGAGAGAGAGAGAGACTGCTCTTCTGCTCTTTGCCAAACCTACAGCCCCCTGAACTTTAGCCATCTTCTTATTCAACTTTCCCCTCTTTGTTAAAAACAAGAAAAAAGGTCGACGTGCAGAAAAATGTGGTTTCATTGAACATTAGTGGTAAGAAAGCAAAGAATTGTTTTTGTTTTCCACTGCTGCACACTTTTTCTGTTTCTTTTTCTCCCATAAATTAAATAAATTTAAAAATATAAATGGCTATTTTTGTTTTGAATAAAACACACTTGCTGCTTTTGTACACCTTTAAAAAAAGAAGGAGAATGAAAATAATAGTATTGCTTTTCTTGTTGTTGTTGTGTTGTTGGTTGATGATGGGCCAACTGTTGTAATGTTTCTTTCTTTCTTGTTGTTGGGATGTTGCCGCCCTCTGCCGGCCTGCTTTTGAGGAATGACCCAAAAGGTATGTGTGTGGGCGGGTGCAGAGAGGGCGGGGGAGAGAGAAGAGGATTTGTTTGAAATAAAAAATATTTATAATCGATTTTGCTAGTCTTTGTCCACTGCGATTAGAACACCGCATGGCGCATTCTCAGCACAGTACTGACTAGTTGAACCTGCCCACATCCTGTGGCACCACCCAGCTCAGTTAGTAAATGAAAGCACGCGAAAGGGCTTCAGACAAAACTCCAAGTACCTTTTGAGAGTGCTAACTCCTCGCCTTCCAGTGACGAGCAAATCGACTTGCAATTCGCTTGCTCTTTTGACTATTGCTTGGCGGACATCATCTCCTCGAGCTATGAGAGTCTTGTATCTGAACTGTGGAGAAAAAGTTAAAAGACCATTTTTGACGATATGGTCAAAGAAAGTTCGTCTACGCACATTGAAGCCCTTTAATTGTTCTTCGTAAAGAGAGACCAGCTGGCGCAATCGCTCTTCTTCCTTTTGTTCTTGTGCTATTGAGGCTGCGTCGTAGTTAAAGGCAACTGGGGCTAATTGGGGCCTGAGAGCGCGTGCAGCAAGAATGTAAAGCATGGTGTTCGGATTCTTGTTCTTCTCACATAACTCCACTGCTCTTACAAAGGCTGCTTGAGCGCCAGAGGAGGCGTCAACAGCCACCATGACCTTGATGGCATCTTTTGCTCCCGGGGGCACAGGCTTTGAGCTATTGGTAGATATGCTTCGTTGCCTCTTCGAGGTATCACCAACGGGTTGCAGCTCAATATCGGCATCCATTATGGGGTGCTAATGGTAAATTGAAAGAAGATTGTTGGGGGTGTGTGTGCTTGTATGTGTGGCGTACCGCGTGTGTGTGTGTGTGGGGTGTATTGACAGGACTGAGATGGGGGGTGGGAGTTGGTTTTCCGTTTTTTTGTGGAATTGGAGCACGGGGCCTAATCGGAGGTTTTCGGGCAGTGCCGAGCAAATTCAGCAGCATTCCCGAAGATTTCTCTTAGCTCTGAAATTCTATTGGAAATATGCCTCCCCAAAAATAGCAAATAGTTTGAATCTTTTGAAACTCGGGGTTGACCTTCAAACTGGGAATATTTGGGGTTTAGTGGCGAAAAAGCGTTTTAATTTATTTATTTTCATTAATAAACGTGTTTGATAATCAATTAATCAGACCACTCGTTTCCTCAGCGCACCCGCTGGTGAGCAACACCTGCAGAGTGTTGCATTTTCATTTTCACCAAGGCCTGGATTGGAAATTGTGGAGGATCGAAGGGGCGGAGACCTCGGTCATTTTTCTTTCTTTGGCAGGACCTACAGAGTAGGGATGCAACAAGATGAAACGGAAGAGGACGTAGAACAGCATTATGACCTACAGGAAGTCATAGGCAGCGGGTAACCCCCCTCCCACCCAACAAACGTGAAGCTGAAGAATGACCGTCCTTTTTGGGGGGCGAGGCAAGGGATGCAAGTTGTAACAAAGCTTACACATGTGTGTGCATAGGATTGCGGGAAGCGTGTATCGAGCTGTGAAACGGAATGGAGGAGAGGTAGTTGCAGTGAAAAGGGTGTGGCTTGATTCCGATGAGCCCCAGAGGGCCAAAGCATTGTTAGCAGAAATTCAACACCTATGTCGTTGCCAGTGCCCTTATGTAACTGCTTACGTTGGGAACTACCTCAAGGTAGGCTATATCATCCCGCCTATTTCCCACAGGAGGTTTTCTCGAGTTGACGGAAGTCCCAATGGCAAGGGAAATCTATTGAGTATAGTAATGGAATATTGTGGAATGGGATCTCTCAAGCGCATCATGAGCAAGCTGGGTACACCCTTGAGAGAGGCAGAGATCGCAGCAGTGATCAATCAAATAGTCAAGGCACTCATATATCTTCATTCACAGAAGCTCATACATCGTGACATCAAGGCTGAGTACGTTCTCCTAAGGTCAACACAGAACTGTTATGTTATGTTATGTTTGTTTTTTTAACCTTCTGGAGTTTCTCTAGCAATATACTATTGAATGACCAAGGAGAAGTAAAAGTTGGTAAGTCGTATTTATGGGCTTCGTGTTTTCTTGCCATATGGATGTTATTATTAAAATCTATGTGCTATTTACCAGCTGACTTAGGAATAGCAGCTACCTTATCACACACAATGGATCGCCGCTGTACAGCTACAGGCACTCCGTATTGGATGGTAATCGAACAAACCAAACCTGAGAAATTTTTCGAAAATGTGACGATAAATTTTTGCTAGGCGCCTGAGCTGGTGTTGGAGCAAGACTATTCCACAGGAGTAGATGTGTGGTCGCTCGGCATCACCGCCCTGGAGCTTGCTCAAATGAAACCTCCTCATTTTGAAATGCCACCAATGCGCGTATGTGACTTCCTTTTGGATCTTTTGTCCCTTTCACGTCATTCTGGATCGTAATTCTAACGCCTGAAGGGCTGGTTAAGGCACTCTTTGTGATTGCATCCAGCGTTGAGGCGCCAAGGCTGAACAATGCACATGAATTTTCTTCTGAGTTCAATGATTTCATTGCTCGTTGTCTTGTTAGGGAACCTAGCAATCGTGCCACTGCTCAGCAGATCCTAAACGTATTCCATCACATCCTACAGCTTTGTTCTAATTATGTTTTTTCTCAAGAAACATCCGTACTTCCGGTTTTCTTCTTCTTCACAACAGCATCCCTTCATATCTGGTTTGACGGACGAGCAATGTAAATCAAAACTGTTGGGTATAATTGACCGTCTCAACATGATCATGATTCAAAAGGTGCCCCATATTTATGCACAATATGTTGGAGCTGGAACGGGCTAATCATTGATTCCTTTTTTCCATCAGAAAATGAACTCAGAGTTCCAAGTAGCTCTTGCTAATGACAACCAATTTCAGAAGCCCTCAGAAGATCCAACTGAATCTGGCAAAAATAAGGACACACAAAGGAAAGAAGCTGTTGCAGAAAATGTGCAAACACATGAAGTGTTTCCTGATAAAAATATACTTGCTGTAAAAATGGAGAAATCAGATAATGGGGAAGACTTGGCAGAGAGTCTCACAAATCTTCCCGCTTCTTCTCAATGTAAAATTCAGGCATTTGATGGAAAGAATGGAAAACAAGCTCAAGGCCGAAAATCAAAGCCCAAAAGGGAGCTCTCTGTTAAGCGGTGTGCCATGCTTGCCTGGTGCGGAGAGTGCTCCCATATCGTGGAGAAACATCCGTGGGGAGATGAGAGAACTCAACATATACAATCTTCCCATTTACAGGATTGCTTTGGCAATAGGGATAACTATTTAGACAGAATAATAGAGCAGATGATGAGCAGCGAAAGAGGCCTCCCGATGAAAAAAAGGAAAAGTGGGTTCATGAAGCTTGGCAAACGACAATTATGCTTCTCCGGTAGAGCCCTCTTGGACTGGCTTGCTGAAAATCTACATATCATGCAACGAGATCACGCACTCGATCTCGCTACTCTATTGATGGCCAATGGATACATAATTCCTCTCACCAAGAAGACTCAAATGGACAGCGAAGAAGTATTCTTCAAATTTTTTGCTCAACCCACAGAGGTATTTTCTATCTTTTCTTCTTCTCCTCTCTCTCTCTCTGTGTTGTGTGTST